>JBAHVQ010166470.1:0-20026 GCA_036872915.1 Nanipora kamurai | reverse complement strand
ATAAGCTATCGACTGATATATAATTTACCTATGTTACAACTATTTATATGGTAGGTGTGCGAAACTGCATTAGCGCCGCAAAAAGTTATATCAGTTTTTTATTCATCACTGTTTCCGTCCGATCTCATCGGTCATCAAAAGGTTGCGGGTTCGATTCCCGTCTAGGGCTCAAAAATCGTTTCACTAAGATAACGAGCTTGACGAACGTTTGCTAGTCGTCTAACATCCGATCTTCTTGTCCGAGTTAGATGTTATGATAGGTCAGTGAACTGTACTTCCGCCCTACGGTTTCACTTTCGTATTGAGTGATGGGGCAGTCCCATTTCGTTGGTGTCCTGACGGACTCCAGTGCGGAAAAATACTGAATCCGCCTATGTGGACCAGACTTTGAGCAAATATCCGATAAATTTCATGCATTTTGCCCAGGCACTTGCCAATTGTACGACTTCGCAATGAAATTATTTTATCTGGTCTGCAAGTAGTTAGTCTTGCCTACCCAGCTTCTACTTTGCCTTCGTTTCAGTTGATATCCAGTTCTGTCTAGTTCCATGATTCTGTCCACTGTTCCAACATAAAGTAAAGTCTAGGCATTTCTCAAAATGCAGGAAGTCATTTTTCAAGGATCCTAGAATTCTAACTTTTGCATTGGTTGGATGCCCCTGGATTTTCCAAAAACGCTCAGGGTACACCCGTCAACATTTTGTCCCAACTGGCCACACCTTAAAGGTTGGACAGTCTGGAATTTGTACCCTCATGTTGGTTTGTTGATGGAGTAATATTTTTGGGTGTTAAAGGAAAAAGACTGGCAATGAAATTTTTGCCAGGTCTTGTTTGATGGTTTACTGGTGGCATCATGGTCAATGGCTATGTTGCAGGATTATATAATTTTGATGATTTCAATTTGTTAATTTAGGTTGGCAGTGAGGCAAAATTGTTACATTACTTTATGTCCACAGACATTGGTTTTTGTACATGTAAAATTGACATTACATCTACAGATAATGGTTTTTATACATGTACAAATAGAGTTTCATCTGTGAAATGAGTTCTGGCATGTTTATGCCAATTGTGCAGTACCTCCAAGGCCTTGATAATTCTTGCTATCATAGTCCATCCCATCCTATAATTAATTATACAGTATGATTTTAAAACCAACAAGTGTGCTATATCATTGTATTTTGAACCTTGAGAGATTAATTTCAAGGCATCAATTGGCTTCAAGATTTTGGTACTATTCTCCGTCACAGTTTTAACTATGATCACTATCACTACAGTTGAGGAACCAGGCAGAAAACAAAGTGTTGTAAAAATGATAACCCAGCAAATGGGTTTAAGTAAGGAGATAATGCATATATATAATATTATAATCTTTCATGCTGATGTTTGACTACTTACATAGTAACATTTTCAGAGTGATTATTTACAGTGAAGAAATGGCTTAAATTATGTAACTGTTACCCAAATAGAGAGTGACAAGATAGGAATAATTGTTTCATTAGCAGGTAATGTTGTGAAATAGCAGATAGTATAAACCATGGTGGGTAACCTGCTTTCAAAAAGGTTATTAACTTTTTGGAGTTCATTGTTGCAATTTAGGACACACAAGTAGGAATTTCAAAGGACAGGGGTCATAGTTACTTATAGAGCAGTATAGAAAGGCACCATTAGGACAATTTCCACCATTTCAAATGGAGTTTGTCTGCCTGACTTCGGAAAAAAATACAGTTGCTAACCCGGGCATACATAACACTGCCAATGAAAACGGCAGAGATAGGGCAGTTCCTGGGAACCTAACAAGGGTAGTGGGTTTTTTGATAGACTGATAGATTTTGATAGACTGTACTACACATATTTTTGTATTCAAACATAGCATTGAGAAAATGAGGAGGATTTTGTTTAATGAAATGTTTCAAAAAATTTCACAAAAAATTTCTTTGAAAGAAATATTCTTAACTGGTAAGAATTTAAAGACTGTAGGAGAGTCAGGGGTTATGACATCATGACAGCTGTAGGGTAGACAATCAAAGTCTACCCCAGATGCTTTCTTACAGTCTTTACCCAAAGATATTTTTTTCTAGAAGAATATTTCTTTCACTGTTGAGGAAAATCCTACTCTTTTTCTCCATACCATGTTTGGACATAAAATGGTACAATGGTACATCTGCCAATAGAAAATCTCGAAAATTTCCAACCCACTATAAAGCAACTAAAAAAGAATACCATCCTTACTGCTCTTCACAGACTGAAAAGCATTGCCTTGAATTGGAATGAATGCTAAAAAGTTCAAATAATCTTTTGAGAGCAGGTTACCCATGATGATTTATAAACAATATTATGATCCATGATTTTTCAACATCACCCAGTAATCAAACAACAATTCCATCTCAATGGTTGTATTTATCTGCCTTGCCTTTTGCAAATGAAATGAAGATGAAATCGAGAAATTAAAATAAAGCTAAAATATTTTTTGCTTAAGGTCATTATAAATTCAAAATTATTTGGCATACACGTACAGTTGCTTCCTATTTCAAGAAGAAGGAGAAATTACACCATCATCCTAATGTAGGATTATCCAGGCATATGTAAGTCATGTGATGTTAGTTACATTGATGAAACAACCTGTAATTTCTAATTAAGAAAAGCAGACCAAGAAAATCCACCCTAGTCTTCAGAACCAGCCAGCCTACATGTCCTTACCCAACAACCCAGGACACACATATAAGTAGGAATTATTAGCTTCATTAAACTCATGGAAAAAAAGGAAAACTTCAGGAGCTGTTGACATTACAAATTTAAAACCACTTTTAAACAAGTAAGTGCTATCTTTCCATGTGATATTATTTCCAAAGGGGAGAGTAACTTTATTTAGCTGTTGCTTTTTAAAACTTTTGTTTTGATAATTATGAAGTTTTTGCAAATGTTATTCTAATCTGAAGATGATTAAATTGATCAAAATTGTTTAAAAATAAATTTTTTATACCTTTTTTACGTTCATATAGAGTCCATGATGAACTGTATCCAGATAGTTCTTAAATTTCTCATTTAAATATGTAGTGGTAAAGCCTGATGATATAGTGAGGTAATTATTGTGGTTTTAAAACTCTACATGTGAGTGAACATGTCAGAGGAATTGAGCCAATCGTCAAGTGAAGTGGAAAGTTCTCAATCAATGGACAACTTTAAAAAAGTAAAAGAAGTCCTTAACAACATTGGCCATTTAAACCTTTTCAGCCTATTTGAAGAAAATGAATTGACAGTGAGTGTAATTTGTTAAACTACTAGCTCACTTGTTTGCCCATTTGCTTGTTCATTCATTTGTTTATTCTTTCGTTAACTCAGTCCCATTCTCACCCTCCCTTTTCCCCCCATTCCTTCCTTTCCTTCTTTCCATTATCTTACCTTACTTCCCTTCTCTTCCCTCCCATTATTTCCCTCTCTTTCTCATCTGTTTCTTTCCCTTGCTTCTTCTTTATAACCTTCTCTTCCCTCTCTTACCTTCCTTTACCCTCCTTCCTTTTTGATCCCCATCCCATTCCCTTTCGTTTCCTTCCCTGTACTTGTTTGCTTATAGGAATCATGTTTTTATTGTATATTTACCCATTGCCGTTGTTCACCCACTGACTTGCTTATAACTATCTGTCCATTCTTTTTTTCTTCTCCATAGGATGATGCACTTCAATGTGCTCAGAACAAAAAAGAAATGCGAGACCTGTTGAAGGTAGGGTGCACAGTTTTACAGGGATTTTTTCCCTGTTGTTTTGAAATCCTTCAATAGTTTTTCTCTTTGAAATTGCCCTTAAATAATAGTTAACCTCACAGAATATGTTAAAAAGAATTGCACAAGTGTTGAAGTGATGTACTGTATTGATTAAAATATAGGTGCTGTATGTCACTGAAATATTGATGTCCTAGATTTTTGTTACTTGCACAAGTCTTTTTTTATTATCATAGAGTGTTGTATTTTGAATATTTAGTATTAGTTTTGTTATGTATACCTCATATGTAGCCATAATTGAGGTTGTTTTTTTGTGTTGGGATGTTATAGGAGATTATGTCTCTTGGGACAGCTTTTAAATTTAGTACACATTGGTTTCAACACAGTGAATGTGGTGAGTAGTCTGTAAAAACGTTTTTGGATAGAAGCATGGATATGGGCTATCGTGTCAACAGGCTACACACCTACAATCTTGCACATATTGTACTGTTCACAGTGACGCATGCACAAGCTATATTACAAACATCTACTTCACAAAATACATTAAACAGTATTTATATTTAAATATAAAAAAGTTAAACATTAACCTTTTTTAGCAGACTATGGAATTGCTACTGGTTCTACTGCTCCATTTAAACCCGCTAGTGCAAATTTAGAGGCTGAAACGAGCCAGCCAACACCAGTCGCTGTAAATAATTCTCAGGAAGCAAAATCCCCAATCGCAAGGTCTGAGTACGTGAAAGAACAATCTCCACCTGAAATTCCTGCTTCGGGAGAGAAATTAGAGGTTAGTTTTGAGACACTTGAATGCCGCAGTGATGGAGCAAATGCCTCCGGCAAGAAATTGCCGGAAGACTTGGTAGAAAAACCGACAGAATACATTTTGGAATCGAATGCCAGTGAAAACGAAGAGGAAAGCCAGCTGCAGTTGACTGAAACCGCTGGACGAATGGTGAACTTAGTCTTAGCTGCAGCCAACTCGTTTCAGTCCCAACGAGTATCCAGCCAGGAAAACGCTGCTTGTGATAATTCTTCTGCTGAAGTCGACGTTTCAGTTAAACTGGTTAATAATGCGAAAAAGTCTGATCCGGTGAAAGAAAAAGTTTCTCCAGATTTGGGAATATCTTCTTCAGTTCAATGCAACGATAAGCATGAGGAAAGTGTGTGCAATGAATCTACAGTCGTTTCACAAGACAAACTGCTACCTTCTAATGAAACCAAAGGCAAAGTATTCACTGTTGGCGAAGTAAATACAACTGATTGTGACGGTCATCTGGCGAAAGCTACTCCTCACTTAGACCAGACGTTGGAGACATCAGATAGCCTTGGTGTTCCAAAATCAAATGAATCAGCTCAAGTCAACAAAAAAATTTGTAAGAATGTGCTTCGCTTTCAATTTTCTTTTGTCGTTTCATCCTTTGATTTTTTATGTGGTTTTTTGTTACATTTATTGGATAGTATTTCTTTTGGCAATCCAGGCATATTTTTTAATCTCTGGCCATTAACGATTTTTAGAGAAAACAAAGACCCTCAGAGCTTTCTTGTTTCGTATTCATACTATAGCTGCTGGGGGTGTCACCTACATTATCTCAGAAGTTCTCCCCTGCTTACAAATAACTGTGATTATTTTAACTTGTCAATTTGTTAGTCGTTCTAGGGAATAAAATTAGTTAACTACACATCACAATTGTTGTTAATCCACTCTTTGTTTCGAACATGATTTAGATAGTTTAATGGAAAACGCAAACCCGAAAACTTGATTCGCCCCAGAATAACCGAGATTTCAAACGTCCACAGGAATGCAAGCCCTAGTATTTTTTAATTGGAGGAGTTAACCATTCGCGTTTGTCTTTTTTAGGCCTTCCAAGGCGTTTTTGGTCGTCTGGTTCAGATTTTTTCTACACGAAAGGAAATGTCCTGAAGGCGGAAGAGAACAGAGAGGTCGAATTTAAGTCTCTTGCAGGAGAAAATCCGGTAAAGTTGCCTTGGAAAATAATGGAAAAGGCTAGGGTGTTCATCTGCGGTATACTGAATGCAGGGGAGAAAGGCACTATTTATTTTGGCATTGGAGACTCATATGATCAAGTGCAACAGTTTCAACGTGGTGAGGTCATTGGTCTTGCCATTGAAGAACTAAAAGATGAAATCAGTAAAGCTTTTCAATTTACTCTGAACGATCACATCAAATCTGATGATGGTAAGATGCAAAAGGCAGGTGACATGAACTGCATCAGAATTTGTTTTATCCCAGTTTATGAGTCCGAACAGCACACTGGCCAGTTACAGCACACTGGCCGTTACGTCGTTGAAATCGAAGTTAAACGTGACTGGTCACATTGCAAAGACAAAGTCTACTATTTTCAGGAATAGAAACGAAAAGGTAAGTAGCTGGATTTTATTCAATTTGGTGTCGTTGCAGGCCGTCGGTGCTGTATGTGCTCGGCTGCATAAAAGTTGGGTGTACAATCAGCCGTTACGTCAGGCGTAATAAGTCTGAGTGTACGCGAGGCGAACGCCTGACGAATAAATGAGTTCCACCTTTGATCCCTGGGGAGACGTAACTCACATGCAAATTCAGATTCATGGATGAAACTATGATGGTCAAGTTTGCATACAACAACAGTGCTAGGCTCGGTGTAAAATGGAGGCATCGAAAGGGAAGAGAATGGCAAGTTTTCAGTTCGTTGTCTTATTGAACTGTTTGAAGAAAACTTCAAAGTGAGACATTCTGTCGAGTATGTTTAGCAATAGCAATGCAAACTCTATCTTGTTGTGGAATTACGACAACCGTAAATGCAAGTGCTAACGGCACCTAGACGTTATTTTAATTTTACACTGAGTCCGTGAAAAAAGCATGAATCTATTATGGTTTTTGAACGATGTAAAAATACAGGATGTAGAAATATAAGATGGTGCGTAAGCAGTATATAAACAGCGTTAAAGGTTTGGTAGACTGCTATACTTATGTTGAAAAGCTCTGACTTTCGAGCAAAGGACCTTCTTCAGAGTGTGAAACGTGCTCTTGCCGTGAATCTGTTTGGCTTCTGAAGAATGGCTTTCAGTCGAAACGTCAGAATTTTTCGACATAAATTCGGCAGTCCATCAACCTTTTAATACTATGGTTTCTGTCTGATTGAATTTGCAACAGCTAAAGTAGAAAACCTAAATGTGACAAACGTCGAAGTTAAGTTTTTACCTAGTAGCTTAATGATCTTAATGCCCATGCTCCTCGAGCTTGTAAACTCAGAAACGTCTTCTGAGGCCCTGACGTGAATCGAACCCTGAAACTTCTGATCACAGGTGAGTTGAGCTACAAACACTCACATGGTAGGGCGAAGTTTGCTTGTTCTACTGCTTCGTGACTGATCTGTGTCCTGCTGACTGTAGTCCCGACATTATATAATTTAGATTCACTTGACATGTTGAGACTGCAGTCAGCAGTACACATGTCATTCACAAACCAGTACAATCTTATCAGTAACCTTCGCACGAGCATCTGAGTTCATATAGCTAAATGGTTAGAGCATCTCACCGGCGATCATGAGGTCACGGGTTCGATTTCTGTCAGGGGATCAGAAAAGTTTTCTGCTTGCAAGCTTGAGGAGCATGCACGTTAAGATTTTAGTACACCAAAGTACTTCATGCCTTGCAATATTGGCCCATAACGATAATTTATTCTTTTTTCGCAACCAGGTGAAGTATTAGTCATATTTTAAGTGCTACTCTGGTTTCGTGGCCAGCAAAAGTTTTTCTAGTTAAAAACGAAAAACAATAAAACTAGAATAGGGTCACCGGATATCTCCCCAAGAAAGATATGGGGTCACCGGAGATTTAGCTTATCTTAACTTACTTAGCTCTTTAGCTTACTTATCTTCCTTTTCTCTTCTCGGTTTGCTTTTTGTTAATTTCTTACTAGCTGTTCGAAAACATTACTTGTCTTTCTTTTCTCTTCTCGGTTTGTTTTTTGTTAATTTCTTGCCTTCTTTATATTTCTGGGGAGATATCCGGTGACCTCTTATATAAGGGGAGATACCCGGAGACCCCGCTTAGTATTCATTTTCAGGGAGATACCCGGTGACCCCATATCTTTCTTGGGGAGATATCCGGTGACTCTATTCTAGTTTTATTGTTTTTCGTTTTTAACTAGAAAGAAATTATTATTACTTAATGTAATGTATTAATTATTAAATTGATACATTACATTAAGGTACACTTTTTAAGGTATGATCTGGAGGTTGAAAAAGTAACATGAAAGCAAGCTACGAAATGATAAATTCACATTAAACCATTATTCCCCTGAGGATGATTCTGAAAAGCAAGCTACTATTCTAAAGGAGCTTAAAGGACATATGAAGTGTAAAAATCAGTCCGGAAGAAACCCTCTCGCGTAATACAACTTTCGAAATTATGAAGTTTGGCCTTTACAACTCTCCCTTATATCACTTCGTTCTTGAGATATTGAGGTTTGTTTGATATGTAAATGATACATCTTTCTACGTCACACTGGATAATGACTTACCGGAAGATTACGTATATCTTTGAAGTTACTCATGGAAATCACTTGAAACTGTTCAAGAGCCCGTATGTATCCCTCCGAATTCAACAAGCAAAGTCTCAAGGGACTTAATTGAATAATGTTAAAGATGTACGTGATTTCGCTGTAAGTTAATATGCAGTGTGACGTAGAAAGTTGTGCCATTTTCATATGAAACAAACCTCAATATCTCGAGATCGAAGGAAGATAAGGGAGAGCTGTAAGGTTCCAATCTCCACAATTTCGAATATTCTGTCATGTGAGAAGGTTTCTCCGAAACTGAATTTTACACTTCATATGCCCTTTAAATGCGGAAGTAGCGATACTTTTTACACTGAGCAACAGCAAAGGCCTGAAAATGATAAAAAGAAACCAAATATCTTCTAGAAGTACTTCACCGGTGCAAAATTTAGAATGTCAAGCGCCATGAACTGAGTAAATCAACCCAAACTTTGTACATTATCTCCATGCACTTTACCGATTTTTCATCTTGGTAGTCAAACGAGAAAACGCCAAGTAATGGCAATTCGTAGTTGGTAGATTCACCAGTTAAGTAATTTTTTATAAAGTAGGGAACCAATATGAGTGAAAAACATGGTATTTTTCATTTAAGTAAATCTAAAAACAGACCTTTTAACAGTCGCTAAATGTTTGTTAAGTGTCAAGACTACATGCACCTTCACAACTCCTTTGTTTCAGATTATTTACTCGCCATTTAACCTCACACTGTCAATTTCAAGGAATTAAGTCAACGCCAAAAGTAGTCATTATATGCCTAAAATAGGTTCAGAATAACTCCTTGGCAATAACAGCGCATCTACGATCCTTTCGATTTTTAGTAAATCTACTTCACACAAAAGTGTTTCGCAGCACCTGAACCAAGAGAGCCCTCTTCGTCTTCCATCAGCTCATGGCTAACTCGGCGCATCCTGCCTTATTAGTTATGGGCTCATATATTTGACACCAACTAATGACATAATGGCTATTTAAGTATCACTGGTAAACAAAGGCACGTGTAAGTACTTTCAATTTTCAATTCTTTTTTTAATTTGTAAAATATATTTTTTCAAATGCCATATTTTATCAAAATTATCATTGTAAAGAATATGGTTTATGAATTATAAACAAGATCAATTATTCTGCAGGTCATTGTTCATGAATTGAATTGTCAGTGGAGGGGGTAATGGAGAACTAAAAGTCATTGGGATAGGATCGATGGTCAGTGAAGTCACACAGTTCAGGTAACTCCATAGGTTCTGAATCTAATCCTTTAACCCATTCATGCATGCAGTTGTGTGACAACTTTATCATTTTACTCCGTCTAACGCCAGACTATTTTACTCGTCAAAGGGAAGACCCGTGGTCACTGCGCGAATGAAAGAGTTAAAAACTATCTCCTTTAGCCCCTTCATTCATGCAGTTGTTGTGTGACAACTTTATTATTTTACTCCGTCTAACGCCAGACGATTTTACTCGTCAAAGGAAAGACCCGTGGTCACTGCGCGAATGAAAGGGTTAATTATAGCTGCTTTTGTTCATATCAATATTGATTTGAAAAAGACTAAATACTAAACAAGAACTATTTTTACTTAAATACCTTGGGCACTGGTACCAAGTAAACGTCGGCTTGTCAGTTTCACCTTGTCATTCAATCGTTCGGATTGTCCCTGTTCTTGGTCTTTGTCTAAAGTTGGACAAACAAATCTAAAGTTAAAATTAAATCCTTATTTTTCCTAATTGTGATGTAGTGACGAAACTGTCGTAAAACCGCAAAAAATCTTATGTTGAATATTCTAGGCGGAATCAACAAAATAAGTCATTTGCAAGGGTAGGTTCAAGTTTATATGTGAGAAATTTACGAAAAAGAGCTTTCGAAAAGAAATTAGAAGAAGACATTTCTCGATTCGTGAATTTGAGGAAACTTATGTTGATTTACCTAATTTAATAAGAAAATAAAGATGTAGTTAAGTCACTCTCAATTTAGGTATTATTTCTACGTGTTCAACGTAAATTTGGTTCGTGTGAGAGCTTGGTATATATTCGACGACTAACAAACATTCATTAAACTCGTTAATATGAGCTCTAGGCGGGAATCAAACCCGCAACCTTCTCATGAATCTTACCAGTCATCAGAGCTTCTCACCGGTCATCAAAAGGTTGCGGGTTCAATTCCTGTCTAGGGCTCAGAAATCGTTTTTCTTAGATAACGAGCTTGACAAACGTTCGCTAGTCATCTTAGGTATTATTGCTGACCTATTTGCGCTAGCTTTTTACCTAAAATATGGCTCGGTTATCTAAATTTTCGAATTAATAATACTATTCTATTTCAGAATCATCCTCAGGGTAATATGAAATGATAAATTCACATTTAACCAATAATACTATGCCATTCTGATTTCCTCATTATTCTGAGGAACGACGAAAGTAATGTCCTAGTGTGGAGAATTTAATATAATACAAAGCACATACCGCCTCGATTAGCAAGGTATTTTTGCAGTATTGTGTTATTATTGCGATAATTTATTAAATGTAATTCAAAAACTCATTAATATTCATAAGGCACAGTCCCCAATTGATTTCGCGTATTTCATCACGTGCAAGGAGCTTTATACCTTATAAAGCCAGCATGAATACTAACCAGCATGAAATTTTATGTAAAGAATACCAATGAACGTGCAATTTTACATAAAATGCTATCCTAATTACAAATTCAATGAGAAAAAACAATACATTCAAGGCAAATCAAACAAGGTATAACGACCTATATTACTGAATTTACTAGAAAAACCCACCTATCAAGAAGCGAATGTCCAGCAGAGGTTCTATTTCAAAAATCTAACAATATGACACTGATCACTTACGAACAAGTCACGAAAAAACACACAACAATACTCAACCTTTATAACGTTGCTTACAAATTTGAAAGCGTACAAAAATACAAGAACGTTCGACACTTGTTACGTTGAACACAAATTTGACAACTGTCGTTAACGTACTACCGGTCTAGTCACTGTAAGGTTAATGAGTTATTAGTCAAGATTGAAGCTTCGTGATTTATCTAATCTTGGAGTGCAGTAGTGTGATAAAATAATGTAGAAAACTGCTCTTCACGAACCAGATTCCCAACTTGATCCATTTGAATCACGTTCATGTCTGTGATGATCTGCTCTTAATCCCGAAGTGTTGACTGTGGTATAGATCTAAATCTCCCGCAGCGAAAACAGTGACGTGCAAATTTTCATCAAAGACGGCTCACAGGTCTGGATATTAAATGTATTAGCACTATTGTTGGAATTCCCAAGTGCCTGCTTCGTTTTTGAAGCTATTCAAAACACTCGTAGTACGCGTTTTATCAGATTTAAAGGATGAAATACTCGTGTTTTAAATATTACATAAATTGTTTTCATTGTTTGTTTGTTTGATTGAATCAAAATAGCTGGGTTATTTGTAAAAGAGGGGTTGTTTGGGTGACCAAGTGACGTTCGTGAAGCTCTTTACTCAGAAAAACGATTTCTGAGCCCTTAGACGGAAGTCGAACCCGCAATCTGATGATGATCGGTGAGACGCTGTAACCATTGAGCTACTAAGACTCAGATGGTGAACTAAGCTGCAGTTTCGTCATATGTACTGTCTGAGTGGAACTCACAATATGATAATAATGATTGAAATATTAATTGTTGAACACAAAGTCGGTTAATGTGGGAGCTTGGTATGCATCACACTTCCAGATGTCCCTTGGTCGGCGAACGCGGACCAGATTTGGACCGGATTTGGACTGGAACTGGACTGGATTTGGATTGGAATTGGACTGGGTTTGGACTGAGATTAGCTGAACTAGTCGCGTTTACATTACCAGACCTAGGTTTGGACTTCAGGTAAAAATGCAATATCAGCAGTATATTTCGCAAAACAAAACGAAATAGAGGCAGTGAAAATTAAGAAGTTTCTTGTTTTGTTTTACAATTTTATTCTGAAATGACGAAACCAAAATCTAACGAGGTGAGTCAGGAGGACAAACTCTATTAGTTCTTTTCATTTAAATCAACTGAAACGCTGCATTCCCACCTAACATTGCTGTGCAGTACTAAAAATTCATAACACTCTTGTGTTGACTGCTGACCACTTGTACTTCGGACGACTACATCATCATGGGAACTAGTCAATTTCGAGTCCAAATCCAGTCCAACTGCTTTCACATTTGGTCGAATCCAACGATCCATTCTCAGACCATCTCAAACGCGCCGACTCACATCCAGTTCATGTCCAGTCCGGTTGCTTTCATACCAAGGAAATCTCAGTCCAAACCCAGTCCAAGTCCACTGATTTGAATGCACCTTAAGACATTTCTGAAATACTGCAAATTTTGTTTCGAGATACGGTTCATTGTCATTGGGTAGCGACAAAGTACCTCCATATATTTAATACTAAAAGCAGCACTTATGGGCATCTTGGAAAATTTAAGAGTTGTTTCTGGGATTCTTCGCTTAATCACTGGACTGTAACGCGTCAAGAGACAAACCGACAATTCAAGTGACTAAGTTAGACACTAGAGTGGTGATTTCACCGCAAGAATATCCCCTAAGAGTTGCAGAATGCTGCGTGATCATATATAATGCACTACACCTGTTTTGCAGCCAAAGATTTCCATTCTCGCGCAAAGGTGACCATTATTCCAGGCCAAGAAATTAACGCGAACAAACTGAGCAACATATTGCCGGTGAAAGCGATTGATTACCACGCTAGTCCTGTCTTCATTACCTCTGAATACCTTCATGAAAGAAAGAAAGAAATTGAAAAACAACATATATCGACAAAAGCTTAGAGAAAAATTTGAAACTTTTGCTTATCATCACACAAGTAACTTGATGCCTTCTAAATTTGGCTCAGTGTTCCTTAACTTCTTTGTCTACTTTGAATTTTTTCCTTTGCACTTTTTTAACCTCAGTTGTCTACACTTTGTCTTTGCAACACTCTGAGACACATAATTATAGGGCTACCGTATTTACTCCAAAAAGTTGCGAGGCGCTTTACCAAATTGTAAGACTTTTTTATTGACTTAACTTGAAGGCGGCGCTTACTTGAGGGAGGTGCTTATCATTTATATAAAAATAGCATTATTCCAACAATCAACGCAAATAAAAAGCTACAACAGCAACACTTTGAACAAGCGCCGCTATAGAGCCGAAGGCGTCAAATAAAAAGTTCTCATTTGATGGTTTAATGTGTGCGGCACTTATTTGAGTCAATACGGCATTTATCTAGGCGAAACTAAAAAATGAACACTTTCAATTTCTAGGTCAAACATTTATCAATACCAAGAAAAACAGGAGAGCAATATTTAAAATGTGGCAGAATGTAGGATTTTTAAAGTTTTATCAATACTTCCACTAGGGACCAAGCTTCGTCGTAAAGCTGCCACTTTAGCGTAGACCTTCTTAAGCATGTCTTTGATCTGAAGTTCGTAACTGAGGTGCTTTTCCAGTATAACACTTAAAATTTTAAGATTACTATTATGAAATTGGAAGATCATTAATTCTGAGATCATAACCATAATCTAACTTCGAAGTCCCAGGGTCATACTTTGTATTTTACTGGAATTCACAAAGAGAAATTTTGTTCAAAACCAGTGATTTTAGGTGTTTATATCTTCGTTGACAGAAGATTTCAATCTTGGCCGGACATGGATCAGTTGCATAAAATTCATGGTATCATCAGTACACAAACGTAACGAGGAACTGATAACTACTGCGTTAACGTCATCAGAAAAGGTATGGAATAACAAGAGGACTAGCAGACTTTCCTGCAGAACATCACACTATACTCCTTGGTCATTGCACTTTACTCTTTGTTTCTGACCTTCCAAATAGGAACGGATCAAATAAACGGCAGATTCATTAAGGCCACAAGCCTTGAGCTTAGCCTACAATAACTTATAGCAAATCGAATCAAAAGCTTCAGAAAGATCAATAGTAATGGCAGCTAAATCTTTTGTCTGATCGAGGGCGGATCTCCAATCTTCTGTCTGAATTTTAGTAGAGCATCTAGTACAGGCTGAATGACCTCGAAGGTTGCTGGATATATCGCTTGAAAGAAATGGCGGAGAATGTCTGATATAGTTGATCAAACAGTATTTTCTCTGACAACTTTGGAATGACAGGTAAGATGTTAACTGACATGTAGTTTTTCTTGTTTGTCGACTCATTCTTCTTATAAACAGTAATAAATAATATTACTTCATTTCCATTCAGATGGACATATTGAACTAACGACGCAATAAATTATTGAATAGTATAGTCAAAAGATAAATTGAATGTACTATTTACAACATGGGCAGCCGTGTTGTATCGGATATACAAATATTCGATACAACACAAAATTATACTCGATACAACACGGACGCGAATGTTGTAAATGTCTTGTGAAATTCATGTCCAAGTGTTTATTTTAATAATTTAAGCTTTTAAACATTCTATTGGGAGTATCAAAGGGAAAAATGTAATAATAAAAACTAAATTTTGTTGTTGGTGTCAACTTATCCATCTGTATGAAATGAGACAGATCTGTATCAAATGTCTACAGTAGATCTTTATCGTGTTTACAAGGGTTATCACATGTTATAAAGCAGGAGTTTTGATTGCTTATTTTCCTACTGAATAATTAATGAATTTCACAATTATATTTGTGAATTTATTTAATTTGTGAATTTATCGTTTCGTATTACCCTGAGGATGATTCTGAAATATAAAGTAGTCAAAGGACAAGCTATTGCAGCTTTCGATATCTTTAGATTCCTTGGAGAAATTCCATCAGGTCCACGAGATCTTTTTTCGTCCAAACATAGACGAAGTTTTTTCAAATATTCAGTATTTATTTCTGTGGTGCAAAAATTCAGCTTGATTTGAAGAGTTTTATTCCCTTAATACTAGTGTGATTTAAGAAACAGTCTTGGCTTTGGTTTAAGACATCTTGATTAATCACTGGTGTGGAGAAAAATTCATTGAATAAATTGACACGATCGGTTATTAGTTTTCTCTCTTCAACAAGGTCAATTTGGTTGTCGTTCATTTTATTGGTCGGTAGGTGTAGTGATTAACTTCTTCCAAAACTCGCCTGGTTTTTGTTTGATAAGCGACATTTTTAAACAAAAACTTTTACTTCCATTTCTTTTCAATGCCGTCACCAAGTTCAAAATGTACAAACAACCAAAAGAATGAAGCCATCAGCTCCCCACCTTTAATAGTATCAGACACATTTGTGGAACAATTTATGGACGCCAAACTAAAAACCAACTTCTTTGGAACAATCGAGTAATAAAAATTAACGCCCAGCAAATAACTTTAAGAAAAACCATGACATTGAGGTTTAATAAAATACTTTAATACTAACGTTTCGTTACAACCAGTAACATCATCAGAGCGAGATGATTACAGCAATAATTTCTCGGCCTAATTGACTTAGTAATTACAGACAGGTAGACTGATTAATGAGGAACACCGGAAAACATAGATGAGAAGCAGGAGTGCGGTCAAGAGATAATAAAATAAAGAAAAAAAAGATAATAATATCAAAACAACATTAAAGGAAAAGACCTGATGTTGTTATTGAGACTAGAGTTCATTTTACCTATTAATAAACTTTCCTTAAGAAGCACGTGCAACTAGGAATTCCCAGATGACAAAATTGAAAAATCATCGGAGGAAACAGTATGTCCGGTTTGTCTCATATGTGATAAAATACTAGACTGAGAGTGAGTTGAAACTTTGTTTCCCGCGTAAGGTGAAATGCCCATATGTTCGCAGATACTCGTGTGGAAATTCCGGCAGGTTTCGCCGATGTACAACGAGTTGCATCGTTGACACGTAAATTTGTAGACTACGTGGGATGTTAAAGATATAGGTGTTCGATCTTTAAACGGAAAAAAACTTGAAAGACGGCAAACAGGTCGAAACACAAACTGAGGACGAATGTGCGGATAAGCGAATGTGATTAATTTAGAAAGTTGTTATCGAATCTGAAACCCATGGTTTCCTGTGAAAGGTAAAACAATCGAGATTTGAAACTTGGGTGCCGTCAGAACTTTAAGCGGAGAATTTAAAATTTTATCTATGAATTTTCGAAAATCCTCTCCCTGTGGCCATCCCGTTCCTACTGCTTTCTTAATTCAAAAGATTGAAAATTTCAGTCATTGAAGTCACTATTTTTTTTTTTCAATATAAATGATTCGTTTTTTTCTGGGAAAGATAGCTTTCAATCTAAAATCGATCGAAACTTATATCATTTTAGATAGATCGTTTAATTTTCATTTCGGCAAAAGATTAATTGCAAATCTTAAACGGTAGGGGACTTTTATTCTTTTACTCTGGCAATGCCAGACGATTTTGCTCATCAATGGGAGAGATGTGGCAGTGACGGAGTTAATACCAAACCATTAATGACTGGAATTAGGGACAAATAGACTGAAATTTCAATGGATAGAACTAAGAGAGAGTACAAGGCAAGTTCTAACGAAAAGGCATTAAAAAGCTCCTTCATTAGTAATTGGAGACTGAACGAATAAACTAAGAGACTAATTCTTGATTGGTTGTCAAATGTACTTGAACGACACTATGTCTTCTTGGTTGCAAGGACTTCACAGTAAACTAGTGGTCAGAGGTCTTGTCAAAAGGCGTTGAAAATGTATCAGATTTGGGGACATTCGGATCGCACACGTGTCACGTACTTTGACCCCATGCTTTGAAATTAACAAACTGACAGCTTACTGATATATCCACAATGTCTGTCGAATTTGAAGAGGCGCAAGAATGTCCCAGAATCTGGGACATATTCATCATCTATCACTGGGACCCTCGGAATCTACTTTACTGAGCAGGTCCTGGAAATGAGTATCGAAACTATATATGAGCTCTATTTTGTCCGTCCTTCAAATTAATGAGTTAGACCGGAAAATTTTTTTTGAAATCTACTTTTTTGTCCTATTTTGTCTATTTTGTCCGACCTTCAAATTAATGAGTTAGACCAGAAAGGCTTTGTTGGAAATCTACTTTTTGGTTTCTGGGAACAACTGGTCTGAGCAACCGCTCAAGACCTAGTCGAATTAAGCTTTTTTGATACGATTTTGTATTTTTCTTATCTCCATTTTGGCCAACCTCACAAACACCCGTCATCACTGTACCATGGAAACTATTGTAACCTTGTCCAACTTCCAAATTTCAAATTACCTTGTTCAAATTTCGGAAAAAACTAATTTTTGTTTTAAATTTGCTTCAAAATTGAGTCAGAAAAGTGGTTTTACAATTCGCGTAATATGTCACGTACCGTGACATGAAGTTTAGCAAAAGTGTTTGAATCGTTTTGTTCAGTTTCCTCGGAAATTATAGAGTTAAAGCTCAGGATAAATATAAACGTATTTCAGGTGGTTTTACAATGAAATTTAGATTCCAGTGACTTTTCAGCCGTGTGTCAGTAAATAAGAGTAAATAAGTTAATTTATTTAATTAGAAGTTCAGACTTGGTTTAACTTTACCTGCAATAATGCTAAAATGTGAAATGTCAGTTGTTCAGCGCCTACATATATATTTAATATAATATATTCTTCCAAACAACTGAATGCAGGTAATCTTGGCCAACCTCGCCTGTCTGGAATACGTTTTACTGCTAAAAATATTCTGTTGGTGTGCATTACCATCTAGTTCTGTAAACAAGGCTTCATAGCCAAATATGATATAAAAGTAGAGTGCTGACGTTCGTGGGAAGGCCTTTCGTCCGAGTGAAGCGTAAAGGTAGGTGGTGTTTTTATATTGAGAAGATATCTTGTGATAAAAAGTTGACCAATAGGATTTAAAAATGGATAACAAACTAGTTAATGAGATGTAAGTGATGCGTAGTTGTTTGCTATTTTAAAATGTCGATCAGTTTACCGGAAAGGGGAGGACCCGGCGAAGGCACCAAGGGAATGGTGATACGCAACTGAATGGTAATACGCGAATGGTAATACAAAAAGATATCAAGCAACAGGTTAAAACAAAAGAAAAGCCAAGGGAATAAGGGATACAAGCCAAGGTTTTTTTAGGCTAGAATAACAACATTGATTCGTGAGAAGGAAAATGTCATTATAAAAACAATAAATGAAAACTAATTTCACTAAAAAGAAATAAGAAATACAAGACAATGTATTTATATGCCCCTGCTAAACAAATCATCAGCTTGTGAAGGCATAAATGACACAAACTGAAATAATACTAAAATAAAATCTGAGGGAATAAAGTTTACATGCTCCTCAAGCTTAAAGGTTATCCGAGTCCTCTAACTTTTAATAAATTTTCTGAGCTAACAAGCTTGAGGAGCATGCGCAATTTCAATCTACATACACCAAGCTACCACATGCCGCACAACATCGGCCAATATAGATAAAATAATTTATTCAATTTCCTCAAAACTTTAACCATACTTTCTCGAGGTTTTGGGACTATTTTAAATAAAGGGAAGAGTTTTTGGCTCTAAGACATTTGCTGTAAGTAAATGACCTTTTTGCTGCTTTGTATTACCCTTATTCCTTAATTGTTTTACCTTGAAATTTAAACTGCACTCGGCCAATTAGCATTTAGAAATTCTTTTTATGTATATTATCAGATGAGATAAAGAAGATAAATATTATCTACAACTAGTGTTTGCAAAAGTAAGAAATTTATTTATTCCGAATCTCACCTTTTTTTCTCCATATTGCTTGATAACCGTCCAGTTCGAAGACTCGTTACGAAGTTGGACTGAATATTTTATAGGATAATAGTCATATTGGTCAAGGAGCCCACGTCCTTGCGTTCCAATGCCACAAAGTGTTCTCCTCTCGCCAAGATCGACTTGAAGATACGGTGCAGAATCAGACTGCAATGGACACCAGGACTTCGCCACACCTCGTTGAGTGTTAAGACGGCCAAAATGAGTGTAGTGATCAGTATTATGTACCGTAGAAGCCGTTATATAACTGTCTTGTATAATTTCACTCTCCATACCCAGTGGTATCATATCTATCAGATCTAAAGATATCGAGAAAATAGCAGCTCCGAGTTTAATTAATCCATGGATGAGATTCTACTTCAGATAAAACTTAGTTCACTCATAAAACGATGATGTGCTGGCAGTATCGAAGATACCTTTGAAAGGCACAAGGACGAAAGGATTAAATTTGTTCCATTTGAAAGAACTGTTAAAGTGATAAAGAATGGAGTTTATAACTTTTCCATATCCCTTTTAGTTCTCGAATTAATCAGATCCTTTAATATGTGTTAATTCGCCATCATAATGTTTTAAAATTTTAGAAAATCATTTAGTAAAGGAGTTTCTGAGCTTTCTTTAAATGCAACCAAAAATGAATTTGCCACGCATAATAAGCGACTGATCTTGTCGGAGTGTTAAAATTTAAATTTTAAAACAGTGGAATTTGGTTTCTATAAGTTGAAGAGGAAAAGAAGTCAAGTTTAATAAATTAATTGTTTATTTCTAACATATATTCATTTTGATGGAGATAACATATTTTTGTAACATATACTCATTTTGATGGATATAAGAAGTAAAAATAGACGAAATTTGCTGTCGCTACTCTGAGTTTCACGCGTTCAGGCGATGTTGCCTGATGATCGCCTGAGAGCGTGAAACTCAGAATAGCGACAGCAAATTTTGTCTATTTTTACTTCTTTATTCGCTCGACTGGTATGGTATCGAGCGCCCTTTATTCTTAAGCCAACACTACAACCTTCCTGGTTCTCATCCTTGGTTTATAT
>JBAHVQ010166439.1:0-20031 GCA_036872915.1 Nanipora kamurai | reverse complement strand
GCCTGTGTTAAGAATTTTTTGCTGGGCTTTGATTTTCATCATTCGAATACGTTTTCCGCCTGGTCTTTCTATTGCATCGATTCTAGCTGAAAGCTGTTCTGCGAGTTTTTCTTTTCTCCATTTATTCACCGAATGACTTTCATCTGTATTTTACATAGAGAACATCGGAGTTTTCCAGCAGATACGTCTATGAATATTTCTTTTAGTCAGTGTCAGAAATATTTTAATAAAGTATATTAAAAATATTTTATTTACCGCTTTATGTCGCTTGGTGGAAAAAAAAAACAACTTTCCCTCAGTACCAAGAACGATTGCCATATGACCTTACTTGCAAGGCCATGCGTACAGTATGCACAGTAACGCCAAATTACCAAAGGCAGTAGCCTGATTTCCCATGAGTTTTTCAAAGACCTCAAATAGCGCTCGTCCTTCCGACTCGTACAGTTTTCACAGTCTTAGAAAAATTCCCTTGTGAATGCTTTTCGAATTGCACGAGAAACCATACTATTACTCGTTAGTAAAATTCCGCCGGGAAATGTTTGATACAATAACGTTAAATGTTAAGCTAGCAGAAAGCTTGGTTCACTATTCGTCCTGTCACGTTTGTTTTGTTTTGTTTCGTTTCTTTCAATAATTTGTCTTCCTACCAAATGTCCAGTTTTATTTTGATTGGTTTTCAAAAAAAATTCCACATTTGTTTGGGACTAACTTTACTGGAATCAGCTAATGGCAATCTAGAAAGATTTTTCTGTATGTTATTAATACCGTATGATTAACTTAAGTCAAAATAAAAAATCTCCAATTGATTGAATTCAAAATAATAAATGTTGAGATTAATAAGAGTTAAAGTCTTTTTATCTTAAAACGGTCTCCTTTCAAAAAAAAAAAAATTGGGGGAAATTTGAAATGTTACATAGGATCCAGAAATAAATTTGAAATCCTGGATAGGATTCTTCAGAAAATTTGAAATCCTGCTTTGGAACCTGTAGGAAATTTGAAATGCTACGTAGCTCCTGTATGAAATTTTACATAGGATCTATTGGGAAATTTGAAATCCTACATAGGATGCTTTGGGAAATTTGAAATCCTACACAGGATTCTGCAGGAAGTTTGAAATCTTGCACGGGATCCTTTTCCAAATTTGAAATGCTATATAGAAATCCTGAAAGAAATTTAAAATCTACACCGGATTCTTTGGGAAATTTGTAATCCTACGTAGGATCCTGTAAGAAATTTAAAATGCTACATAGGATACTGTAGAAACTTTGAAATACTGCATAGGATCTTGCAGGAAAATTGAAGACCTGTTTAGGACCCGGCAGCACATTTGAAATCCTATGTATGCTACCAGAAATCCTATAGGACACAAATTGACTCTGACAAATAAGATAAGATACACTGTATTTTATCAATACAGAAATTAATTATTTGAACACAAGAGAAGCATGAACAAATTTGCAATAAGGTTGTGGTCCTTTATATATATTATACATATATATATACATTTATACATATATACATTTATACATACATATATTATTATTATTATTACATTACTAAATCGTCATTAGGTATTTTCCTCAGCATCTTCTGTTTTAGTAGTCCTGGCTGGAGATGCACTTTAGATTCATTTTGTAATGATCATTACAATTTTTGCTATAGATTTTCTCAAGTTGAGAGGGGAGCTGTGTACTAAATTTGGGAATCATTTACACCATAAAGTAGCAAAATTACTAAAATTACTTTTGTTCATGAATACACCATTTGCCTAATGATAACTTTGTATGTTTTCATTAATGAGGATTTAAGCAGTTATTTTTCAAACCTAACTTAATGTTACGAAGAGACATCTTTTATTCAACCTAATTGTTTTTTATATTTTGAAATTTTTGTAAATTCATATGTATCTAGTTGGGGTTCAGGATCAAGTATCTGGTCAGAATATGGTTGAAGGATATGACCCAAAAGAGGCAAAGTTGGATCCATGAGTACAAGGCATCTTGAAAGCGATGCCTTCCATGGGTATAAGAAGGAAACATCTTGGAGTTGCTGCTTTTCAGGACAGACTATTTGCTAGTAAGTACATGTATAACTGACCAATCAAATGTCTCATTAACCTATTTTCCTTCTTAGGGTTATATCAGCGCTAGGTCGTCCCTCCTGCACTTGAACGCTTCTCCTGGATTAAGCCCTGTCCAATGCTATCTCCGCATCAATCCTCTCCATCCCATGATCTCGTTTTTCTGACCCAATTATTGCCTTAATATTTTGAAGGGTTGCCTTTGGAAAAACGAATTAATTCAAATTCCTGCAGAGTTTAACCCTTTAACCCATAGATGTCTCCACTGAATAAAATACAGTGGCATTAGATAAAATAAATCGTGAAGGACTTTCTTTCGAAAAAAAGGATTAAGAGGCGAGTGTTGTAGATATTTAATTATTTGAATTTAAGATATTTAATCCTAATGCTGGCTATTAGGGCTTCATTTCAATCCAGAACAAAAGACTTTCTTTCGAGTAAAGAAGGTATGAGGTGACTGCAGTTGAGTGGGATATTTAATAGTTATTAAGGCTTCATTTCAATCCAAAATAAAAGACCTTTTTAGAAGTAGAAGGGTTAAGAGGTGGCTGTTGTTGAGTGAGACATTTAATCTTAATGCTAGTTACTAGGGCTTGATTTCAATCGAAAGCAAAAGGCTTTCTTAGGAATAAAGATGTGAAGAAGTTGCTAGTGTTGTAGGTTTAATAAGATATTTAGTGCTAATGCTAGTTACAAGAGTTTGTTTTAATCCACAATGTTTTATTTCGTTGATCTATTTCAAATACAAACGTGAAGGCTGCAGAACCTCAGTTTGAAAATTTAATCCTTTAATGTCCTGTGCTTGCCCTTTTGACCAGTAAAATCATCTAGAGTACTAGAAAAACATCAAAGTGCGCCCTTGCCCCTCAATGGATTAAGGAGTTCCACCCTATGACAAGTAAAATTTTCTGGGATTAGAAAGAGTAAAATACTTAAGTGTGCCCTTAATGGGTGAATCTGACAATTGAATAGTTATCTTGGCTGCAAATGTAATTACATTAGGTGTATATTTCCTTTTTATATTTTTTTTCATTAACATTACAATTATGTGCATCTTTTTCAGTTGGCATGCAGAAGGGGTAACTCAACAGACCTTAGCAGTGCTGAGTGTTTTGATCCTGAAATAAATCAGTGCAGTCCAGTTGTTGCTGTCAACGCTGGACGAAGTGAGGTTGGATTAGCTGTGTTGAGTGGACAGCTTTTACCCGTCGATAGATTTGATGGAACTACTTATCTTGAAAATATTGAAGTCCTTGACTCGAATAATCAATAAAAAAATGTATGGAGGAATGAACTTTAGAAGATGGTGAGGTGGTGTCGGACTAGTTAAGGTAGCTATGGATACTATAGGTTGATATCGGGTGATATTTTTGAAGGATTCAGGTAGTTAATTGGTGTAGAGCCAATCCATTGTAACTTGACTGCATATCTGGAAGAAATGTTCATCACATGTGTGTGAAGACTGCTTGAAGGCATAATTAAAGGCACACCACTAATATTTCAAGCTAAAACTGATGTGTCATTTCTATCATTCCTCCCTGCGCGTTTTACTCTATTAGGCTTCGCCTACTTGTTGTGGTCTTCTGATTAAAAGCAGATACTCAAATTGTAACCTTTAACTAATTCGAAGGTGATGTACTCCCGCACTTTTGTTCAGTAAAAGTGATAACTTCCTGTAAGCCATACGATGAAAGTAATAAATATTTAATGCTGAACACAAAGCTGGTTTATTTGGGAAATATCATTTTATTGAGTTTGGTAAATATCAGACGACTATTGGGCGTTCGTCAAGCTCGTTATCTCAGAAAAACGATTTCTGAGCCCTAGACGGAAATGGAACCCACAATCTTCTGATAACTGCTGAGACGCTATCGTAACTTCTGCATAGGCAGTACATAAGAGGAACTTGCACCCTAGCTCACCATCTGAGTCGTGGTAGCTCAATTGTTAGAGCGTCTCACCGCTCATCAAAAGGGTGCGGATTCGATTCCTGTCTAGGGCTCAGAAATCGTTTTTCTGAGATAACTAGCTTGACGAACGTTCACCAGTTGTCTGAAAGTAATAAATGGTGGATTTTAGTAAACACAAGAAACAAATAATGGCACATCATAAAGTGAGCAATTTAACCTCACGTTTGGCCATTTCAAGAGAGCTTCTAAAACTCATGATTATTAATTGAAGAACTGAAAGCCGAAGAAAATGTTTAACTAGATTTTTCAAACTAGAAGTTCCGAACTACTATTAGTTTTGAATTTTGAGTTGCAGTTCGAGCCAGTCGACAATGACTTGCTGGACTGCAAGCCGTTAGATGTCGGCAAATCTTCAGTCAGATGTTAATTTTGAATTTTGAGTTGCAGTTTGAGCCAGTCGACAATGACTTGCTGAACTGCAAGCCGTTAGATGTCGGCAAATCTTCAGTTAGATGTTAATTTTGAATTTTGAGTTCCAGTTTGATACCATTAAAGTCTTAGGAAATATTTGCTGGTCAAGTTGCAGTTATTGCATTTTGCAAATTCCTTTGTTTAAGAATTCAATTTAATTATGCAACGTCGCATTTTACGGGGATTTCAAAATCCTCGAGATTTAACAAGGCTCAGCTTTTAAAAGCACACTATTACTTCAAGCAATGATGTTGACTTATCTGTGAGAACATTTTTGTATTTCCGTTGGATTTGACTTTCGTCGCCTTTCGAATGATTTGGTTGAGTGTACCGCTTGATATTTTGTAAGCGTCTACTGCCAGATTTTAGTGGATTGGATATTTTTTGAGGCGGTTTGATATATATTTTGAGTATATTAATGTTTTTATTTAAAATTTACTATCCTATATAAGTGTATATAGAACTGCTATACATCTAGAAATTTAATGATCACAGTATCCAATCACCGCACAGATAGCCCATTTGCCGAACTAATGCACCTATCAATGAAAACCTCGTTGGGGGGAGGCCGGGCAAAGGTAGGGGATTTGATTAGTAGAAGCATCCCGTCCCTGGGAAATTTGATCAATTACTTTATCCCGAGGGGAATTGCTATTCTGCTGTATACTTTATAGCTTCAATCTATTTGTTATAGATCAGACTAGTATAAGAGCATTAAACGTATTAAAACATAACAGACTGAAAATTTTAGCCCGAGGATGGGGGAAAAATAACAAGATTTGACCAAAATTTGCCTCCTTACCCACGGGAATTCGATTTGTTTTTGAAGTTTTTTTTTAATTCCCCAACCCCTGGCGGGCCTCCCCCTATCCCCATGGGATTTACGTTGATAGGTGCAGGATGACTTCATGCAGTAGCTCTCCACCTGACTCTTGGTGGTTCAATGGTTCAAGCGTCTCACATCTGGGGCTCAGTATGTTTTCTGCGTGAGCTAGCTTCACGAACGTCCAGCAGTTGTCTTCCATAACACCAAGTTCCCACGTGTACAATATTGTGTATAACATTCGTGCGCAACCGCACAAACAGCGCGTATGTCGAACTAACACTTAGCGCTTCATCTGAATCTCGACAGCTCGTCAATTAAAACGTCCTAACGATCATGAAAAGATTGCAATCTGCGTCCAACAACGAAGAAACCTGCATTGAAGCATAAAATTAGTAGAATGCTCTCAAGCACGAGTGGACCACAAATTTTCTACTAACCAATAGTCGTGCAAATACTCAACGTGGAAGGCCAATGATAGCAATAACTCGTTCGATATGACTTGTCCCTCCAAGAAATTAGATGAACTAGCGACCATCGCTTTATTGCAAAGCTGCCTTCGTGATCTATCTTTTCACAATCCCTTCATCCCAGATATTTTTATTGCTAGATAAAATCTTCGCATATACGTTTCACTGGCTACCACGTTCGGAAGTCAGATTTTGTCTGTTGCGTGCGGCTTCGTGAAGAAGTTTGATCTATTTAGACTGCGTGATTAGTTCATGACTAGTTTACTGTAATTAGATTAAAACTTGTTAGCCAATTGTGGCCAACTTTGACTAGTTCACTCTAAATGTATTATTAATTCCGGTTAAGTAGGATTTTGACTAGTTTCCACACGAGACTAGTAGTTTCCCTACGAAAACAAGTAGAACATAAGAGAAGAAAAATATAGTGACCTTTTTAAAGAGACTTTCAAGGAGAGGATTTTAGGACTTTTGAATATTTATTATTGCGTCCATATTTTTGTAACATTTGACCAGTTTACGGAAACTAGTTGAACTAGTCTGGATCCACCCATTATTATCTAGGTAATGAATATATCATCTGCAGCAACACCAAGCCATTACATATGTATCGTTCAATTATAGAACGCTTTTCCCCTAGAAAGTTTCAAGTAAAATTACTAAGCAGAATATGTCAAACAAAAGAGCCGATTAAAATTTAACCCAAGATTAGCGGCAATCGTGGTTTGAATAACCGGGCCCTAGGGCCGGTTGTATAAAAACGTGATTAACTTTAATTATGATTAGTGATTGGTTTTAGCCAATCAGGAACAGAGGATAAGAATTTAACTACGTTTTAATCACCGGACTGCTGACTTAATCATGATTAAGGGTTTTATACAACCGGGCCCAGATGTTTAAAGTAACTGTCCGTAATAATAAATTATATTTTTAGACAAAACAGAAACGTATATTTTTTCAACAACAGTAATATAAAGTTTCCAAACCTAAAATATAAAATCTAAAAGTTGCAACCCGAGGAAAGTTCTGTAGTATTTTCTGTTCATCGTTCATTTACTTCTCCTTAGGCTTTCCCATTTCCGTTTCTGAATCATAAAACAAAAACATCTTGCACAACTGACAAACAAACCTTGCTAATAAATCTTCATAATGGAAATCGTTCGGACAGTGGATCTAGGCGAACAACAGTTGAGCTCTTGATCTTTTTACCTTGTGCGAGTTTTGATCCCACATGACTGATATTTCAATCTAGTGTTGAATGGCATCTTCAATTTATTATTGGTTATCCTGGTTTGTGTGTGCGTTCGTTAGTCAAGGGGGCTTCACTAACAGCAACAATGCGTTAAATGACTTCGTTGACTATTACGAGACTTTAAATTATGCTGCAAAACCGAAATTGTACCGAACACATTTCTTGGATTTTAATGCACACGGACGGAACTTTAAGCTGAATCTTCGTCGAGATACTGCTACATTGGCTCCTGGTGCGCGGATAGTTGATGGAGATGGAAAAAGAATTGATTTGGACAAGAACTCTCTTTCTGTGGGTGAATTAGTTGACGAACCTGAATCAAATGTTCGCGGAGTATTGCATGAAGATGGAACGTTTACAGGAAAAGTTTATTCCAAAAGTGGTGTTTACTATGTCGAATCAGCTGAAAAATATTTCGAGAAGCCTACTGACTTTCATTCGATTATTTATAAAGACGAGGACTTGAAATACGAAGTTAGCTTGGCTGAACCGACGGTAACACCTGTTCATAAAGTGAACGAGATCAATGATGAAAAAAATTCACAATTCGGGTCGTCAGATAACCAGAAAGAAACAGCATCTGGAGAATCGTACGAACAGAACATATGTCTGCTTTCTATCGAGGCGGATTACACCTTTCTAAAGATGGCAAAAGGAGCTGTGTTAGCAGTCGGTGAAATTCTCAAACACGTGCAAGCGTTAAACATAATCTACGGTGAGACGTTTAACACCAGCGAAACATATAAACCTTACAGCATCCAGTTTCGGGTAGGATCCATCCAGGTTTACAATGAGAAACAGACTCCTGACGGGCTGAGACCCAAGGATATCGATATTTCGACGTTTTTACGCGTAATGACAGGGAAGGATTATTCCAAGTATTGCGAAGCCGTCTATTTTACACATCGAGACTTCGAGGGAGGGATTTTGGGTATGGCATGGATTGGATACCCAAGAGGCAGAGCTGGAGGCATGTGCGACCCAAGAATCGGGAAAAACAGTTACAATACTGCAATAGTAACTTTTACAAAGTATGGAAGAAGCATTTCGCCAAGAGTATCGGAAATAGCCTTTGCTCATGAAGTGGGTCATTCCTTTGGAGCTAAGGTAATTCTGTAAATTGGTCTTGTTTTTTTCGTATAAAACTGGTTATACACTGCACGATAAGTAATGTTCTTTTCTGTTTTGATTTTTATAAATATATTTGGTTTATTTTTTGCCATTTTAACAAAAGCTTGCCGCATCATCTAGTTCACATCAGTGAAGTAAATGGAAACAGAAACACAATCAAAATTTAAATATATAGCAAAGTAGAACAAGTGCAGCAGAAGAATGAAACAAAAGAGTCTTTGTTGGTCCTTTCATTTAGTTCTTACACTTTTTTCATGAGCTTTGTGCTCATTTTGTGTCGGCATTTAAGCTTATGTGGCCTCTCCGGGATTACTTAAGGAGGAACCAGGGGTTTCACTAAGGTTACCTACCCCTTCATTTTTATCAAAATGAGTAAAAGTGTCCTTTTTGTGGAATGTTAGTGCGTTTATTATGATTTAAATAGATTCCTTCATTTGATGAACGCACCGTTCTAAATAAATACAATCCCATTTTACCAGCGGCAAAACAATGTTGTTGCGGAATATTTATATGACATAAATTTGAATAATCTTTTTCTGAAATCATCAAGATGCCCTTTTTGGGCGGTACTTCCCCACTTTTGATAAGCTTCCGCGGCCATTGAAATTCCTGCTTTGTCTTATCTGTAGTTTGGTTCTTATGCTTGCCAGACATGTTGGAGACAATATGATACGTAGGAAATAAATCGTTACATTAACGTATCCCTTAACCCTTTCGCTTCCAGATTTTTCCAAAGAAATTATAATTTATTCAATGTATTCAAAAATTATTTTAAAGTCAATTGAAGTCTGTTCAGGCATCCAATTTTCAGACAAATTTTACTTATATCCGCGCTAGGAAGCCAAAGGGTTAAACAAAATAACTAGTTCTATTGAAAACCTCTTTATCAAATATCAACCATGGCTTTTGCGGTCAACACGCAGGAAAAAGTGTGTTTTGAAATGTTCGTCGATGTATACAGCCTCTGATTCACCAGGTGTTTTAAAGCTTGGATGTGAGATTACCACGTGATAGTTGTCGAGGACGATGCTCTCTCTGCCGACGTTAACACGTCTACTTCCCGTGATGCTTGTTTTACTTGAATGAAATAGGTAAACCCTTCTAAATCATCAGCTCGTCTGATCTCTGTTAAATAAAATTACTAGAATACTTAGAAGCGTTTGCTTAGAGTAAACAGCACTATCCATGCTTTGAACTATTGAATTTAAATTTATATACTTATTTGCGCTATCTTGTGGATTAACGCCATGCAGTTTACAAAATTTAAGTTGTATCCATCAAAGTAGTTAGTGCCGTTTACCTAACAGGATCTTTGTGCTGGATGAGCTACCTAGGGTTCAGTGCAGGATCTAGGATTTTAAAAGGGGGGTTGTACTAGAACATAGTAATGAAATTGAATATTTTCTTTGAGAGCTCTTTCGGAATAGTATAGATTATGGTGGTTTAAGCGCATTTTTTTACAACGTGGTTATTTTTTTCGAAAACTGTATGTTTTTTTGAGTAAACGCGTTTGAAAAATGGTTAAATAATATGCTAAGGGTAATTAATATTGATAATTTGGTAATAAAACATTAACATCTAAATGATGAATTTCCTAGAAGGAGCAGTTAGGGGGGTTCAGAGCACAATATGAGAGAAATCTTTTCTTGGTACATTAATTGATATGACCATAATTATTACATTCTGTTCCAAATAAAGAAGACTCCAGGAAGGATTCTGATACGTGTCAGTAAAGTGAATAAAACCAGTCTTCGGTTCTGGACGCTGGTGCGAAGCATAGAAGCTGTCCCAGAAGCATAGCACTACGTTGGAGACAAGTTAGACAGCACTTCCATCGCATGCAAAATATACCAACTGACACAGCTGTTGTGACGTCATAACACCTTAATGGGTTTAAACTGTTTCATGACTCTACCAAGTGATTTTCACAAAATAGGATCATTTTAGTTAGTATTTTCTCATTCAAGTTTCGTCTTTTACATCTGGCTCTGAGACGTTCTTGTATATATGGTTAGATACATGTTTTCCATGAAACTATGCTTTGAATATCTCGTTTTAATAGTTTGTCTTTTTTCAATTCCTAGTCCAGTTTATCTAGACATTCAACTGCATCAATTTCACCCATTAAACTTGAAAATTTACTTCTGACTAAATCAGTAAGAGACTCGTTTGCTTTTGGCATTCGTCATTCTTCATAGTCAGAATACAACTTGTTGACTAGTATAGCTGATGCTTTCTTGATCCATTTCACCGTCTTCAGACAGTTTTATTAACTCTGACCGTTTTTTTATCATGCACTGACATTTTCATTATATTCATTACTTTCATTTTCACTTTTTAGTTCCTCATCTGCATATTCCAGGTCTTCAAACAAATCATTAACATTATCATCGGTGTCATCTATAAGTTTTAATTTGCGTTTTGGCATTAATCTATATATTTACAGATGTTTTCTTTAGCGGATATTATAAGAAGGTGGTTGCTCGTTTAGTTTAATGTCGATTTATCTATTTTTGTTTAAATAATCTAATAGCTGTCGTTCTGCATTATATACCTCAATATACCAAAACAACTGGTCTCTTAGTGTTTTCAGACTGCATTTATTATGCGTTTTAAAGAATATAATCCTTGTTGCATTGTCTGTTATAACTTTTGATATTCAATTTAATTTTTGTGATAAAATAAATCGAGAACATTTGTGATGCCTATCACTGTATCCAAGATACGAAAACATATTATGTGGTTCTGCCCAATCGTTCATATTGTCAATAATTGTAGCAGTTCTTGAGCGTGAGTATATATCTATTATACGTTTGAGCATTAAGTTCAATTTGTCTGATGATATTTCTAGTATTATTACGTTCATGGCAGTTGTTAGCTATTTCCACTGATTGCATGCATGATTTATCCTAATTGTGGGACGCAGTATGAGTATCAGATGACTAGTGAACATTCGTTCTCTCAGAAAAACGATTCCGGAGCCCTAGATAGGATCGAACCCGCAACCTTCTGATGACCGGTGAGACACTCTTGCCGTTGAGCTATGGTGTAGGTTCGTCATATGTACTGCCTAAGCGGATATGAAGGGGCTCAGAAATCGTTTATCTGAGATAACGAGCTCGACGAACGTTTTGCAGTCATCTGGTATTTACCAAGCTCCCATACCAACAAAATTTGTGTAAAGCATTAAGTATAGTATCAGTATCTAGTCAAATGGAGGCCCTTTTTCAATAATTTCACATAATAGTTTGTATGTTTCACCGCAAGCACTTGGTCCCATAATTAACGTTGTTGATGGTTGATTGATTTATTATACTTAATTAGAATTGGATTGATTGTAAATCGTTGTTGATGAAGTTTACTAAACCATCCGGCCGTACACAAATACTTTAGTAAATTGCCTTTTAGTAAGAGGGATTCAACTGCAGATAGGGCTTCGATTTATTTTCCAATGCTTTATTCGTATATTAAAATCAGTCACTTACATACATTCACGCTCCCACAGACTACGATAACAACGGCAACACGACCCCACTTCCTTTTTTGCTTCTAAAATTATCTCAGTGAGCCATGATCTGTCAATCAACGCGTGTCGTCGCTAAAACTATATCAAAGGCTCTAAGTTATATTAATTATGTCCCAGTCTCCGACAATACGACACTTTCAGATTGCACTAATGGCTTTTTTGGTAATTTCTAAAAGAACTCCAGATTGCGTTATATAACATCGTTTTACCATTAGAAACGACCATATTATCATAGAAAACTCTCAGATCAAAACGGAGGGCAAACTTGTCTTTGTAGAAGGTTGGTATGATCATAAACTGATCGTATTTATGTTTTGACCCGAACAGTCTGTTTAATAGTATTCCTTAACTGTATGCCACATTTGAGATAGCCTCAACTATTATTCTGACCTGTTGGATATTTGGGTTTACAAATTCTTGGCTATCAGCCCTGGTGGTATTTGTAACTAGTAGCACTATTGCCTTCATTAATTTTCTGGATTTTACGGTATACGATCCTTAAGAAGTCGCAAAGAATAGATTACATCGTCAGAAAGAATATACTATCTACAGAATAATTAATGAGCTGTCAGCAAAGGAGGAAGACGTGATAAAGTGACAGAGTGAGAGATTAATTAAGGAAATAGAGTTAGTTCTTTGGTGGCTTTTAAGCCAACATTTAACTTTGGTGCGTTAAATTCAATGTAGAGCGATCCAATAATGAGAAGTATATTCGGAAAATAGGACCTACAGGAATGAAGAATTTTGAAATTATCGAAAATAAGATTTTTGATATCGGAATTGTTTTGAAATGACAAGTTGTCATCATTTAGCCGGTCATAAAGGTTATTCAAGTTAATCAAATATCGAGCATTTTGTCAATTTTGGAAGTGCTGAGCAACAGAGCCGGTGTTAAAGAGTGCTATCTTCCGAAAGGCGTTTATGGGGGCAACGGTCAGTTTTACCGGTATATCTATGACCGCAACCAGGACAAGAAACTTGGTATACGACTTTGCTACGCGAAAGGTCCGGAATTTGGTGTTTGTTCGAAAGAAGATATGAAATCTTTTTGGTGTTGTAAATAACGATGAAATACATAATCCATAAGTGCCTTTCGGAACATAGCACTCTTTTTAACAACAGTTCTGTTGCTCAGCACTTCCAAAATTGTTACAATACTCGATATTTGTTTAACTTGAATAACCTTTTCGACCGACTAAATGATGATAACTTTTCATTTCAAAACAATTCCGACATCAAAAATCTTGTTTTCGATAATTTCAAAATTCTTCGTTCCTGTAGGTCCTATTTTCCGAATATACTTCTCATTCTTGGATCGCTCTACATTAAATTTAACGCGCCAGAGTTAAATGTTGGCTTAAAAACCACCAAAGAACTAACTCTATTTCCTTAGATAATCTCTCACTCTGTCACTTTATCACGTCTTCTTCCTTTGCTTACAGCTCATTAATTATTCTGTAAATAGTGTATTCTTTCTAATGATGTAACCTATTCTTTGTGACTACTTAAGGATCGTATATACTCTGTGTAATTAGTTGATCTGACCAAAGCTTTGCAATAAAGTCGAAGAATTATCGCTATACTTTTGTCTTATATTTAAGCTCATATCTTGAGTTATTCACAAGATGTTTATTTTCGGGTTATGTGTTATCTTATATAATATCAAGCAAGGCACCATTTTAATGAAACCAAAGAATATCAACAAAACAGATGAAAATGAAGCATGTAATACGTTTTGTCATGAATATGCAGAATATCTATTACCAAAGTTTGAAGTTGGTGATACAGTTAACATTTAAAAATTTCATAAAGACAATTACTTAGGGATATAAAGCGAATTTCACCGAGGAGTTGTTTAAAGTTGTAAAGGTCGTACGAGGTGATCCTAATGCATATGAATAAGAAGACCTTGAAGGTGAAGCCATTATAGGGAAGTTCTATGAAGAGGAGTTGCCACTTATTGATAAAAAAGATGACGTGTACAAAGTTGAGAAGATATTATAGTGGAAGAAAGTTAAAAGTAAAAAGATGGTTCTAGTAGAGTGGCTTGGGTATGACAGCAAACATAATTCTTGGATACATGAAAGTGGTACACTGAATATAGTTTTAATTCATGAAATTGCTGAAGGTGGTTTTAACGAAGTTGAAATGAAGGAATTTGGTGAATTCAGGGATTACACAGATAGACAATGACAAAACGAATAATATAAATTTAATCCAAATGTATATAAGTTATAGGACCTTGAAGGTGAACCAGCAGTCAAACTTTTGTAAATCCATTAAACCAGCGAGCAATTCGCCCTTTGGGCCCCATGGAATAAAGCCACGACAATACATTGTGGCTAGTCACAATCTTAAACTTGCGTCCTAACAAGTAAACACGAAAATGTTGCGTACTGAAGTGAATAACAACGGATTCTTTCTCCGTCGTTGAATAGTTAACTTCGTGGGGCGACCACATGAATAACAACTGTTTCTTTCTTCGTCGTTCAATAGTTAACGTCATGGGGTGACCACATGAATAACAACTGCTTCTTTCTCCGTCGTTGAATAGTTAACTTTGTGCAGTGAAAGGGATTTAGACGCATATGCGACCACGTGCTCCACACCTTCCTCGTCAAATTGTGAAAGAAGGGCCCCAACTCCAACTTCCGAAGCGCCTTTTTGTAACACAAATTCGTGATTGATATCGGGGTTACGTTTACGTTACGTTCGATTAGAGATTTGAGTTTTTGAAAGGCCGCCTAGCATTCGTCAGTCCCCTTTAAATTATTACAATATTCCTTGGAAGGTAATTTTGTTAGGGGTTGAGTTATTTTAGCGTAAATAGGACTAAATCGCCGATAACACATGGACAATCTCAGAAGACTACGAACTTTCATTAACTGCAGCGACCTTTGTCGGGTCGGGAGAGACACCCTGTCGACTAATGCAATGGCCTGAGTACGTAACCTGAAGTGACGCAAACACGCACTTAGCTAATTTCACACGTAAATTATGCTCCCGGAATCGAATTAATAGGGTTCCAAGGCGATCATTATGTTCTGCTAAAGTTCGGCCACACAAGATAGCAAAGACAAATGTCGAAGCTTCAGCCTGATAATACAACGCCAATTTCTCGTTGAATAGTTGCGGCGCGGTTTTCAAACCAATGGCATTCTAGTCAACTTATATAGTCCATTTTGCGTTACGAACGCAGTTTTGCTGCAATCGTCTGGCACAACTGGAATCTACCAGTAGCCCGAGTGGAGATCAAGCACACTAAAGTATGTTGCATCTTTGACGCTGTCTGACAGATCCGAAATGAGCGGTAAAGGATGGCTATTGTTGACGGTAATTTGGTAAAGTTTACAATGGTCAACACAGAATCTCACGTCTCCATTCTTTTTCTTAACCAAAACAAAAGGGCTAGACTTAAGACTAGCACTAGGTTGTATAGTGCCGTTTGCAAGCATTTCTTTCATTTGCCGATCAGAGTCTTCGCAATGGGCATATGGCACTAGTAACAGTCTGTATATAATAGAGGTGTGCGTCACTGTATTAATCCTATGGGAAGTAACATTACATGTGCTAAACGTATCGTCAAAAATATCCACGAACTCGAGTAACAATTGAGTTTTATACGGTCTGTTTAATTGAGGTGTGGACCGATCGATTCGTGTACTTTATGTTCAAAAGTGTCTATGCTGCATGTCGCAGCGCGCGTCACACTGCTTATAGTTTCGGTAAAGTCCTTATTTCAGGATTTAAATTTTATCAGTTGATGCAATTCAGCTACTTTTCGTCCCGAAGTGAGTTCTACCTGTTTGGCTGAACAATTCATTATCCTAATAGGCACCATTCTATATCTGGGGTGCGCAACAACGTGCGAAACGTGATTTCCTGATTCTCGAGGACATCATAAATTATGTTTTATCATACCTACTTCTGCTGAGGTGGTTTTAACTAGTTCAACTTCCAGATCAGGTTCTGTTTTTGCCGAAATAACTAGATCTTCGATTAGACAAACCTTGATAGGAGCTTTGTATCGTGACTGAAACGACAAAATTGAATCCTCTGCTTGCCCAGTACCGCATTCAGGACTACGAGTAGTGCCACCTGATTCGACTACACAAGATCTCCTGTCTAAGATTTAACTTATTGTTGACTAAAAAATCGCATCCCAATACGCAGTCAAATTGAATACCACTACTAATTAAAAAATTGTTGGTATACGTGTATCTGCTACCAGGAAACTGTACATTAGCGGTTATTTTACGGAGAATTTGAAGGGAATCTCCTGTAATTAAATTGCATCGTTCTTCAAACTTGTCTGCTCTATGGTTATCATAATCAATTACGGTATGAATACCCTTCCTAATGAAATTTCTTCATAGACCCCGTATCTACGAGCGACTGTGCGTTTACCCCTTCCATATTAAATACGACAAAGGGATGGGTGGGTATGCCGTTTGTCCTGCAGTTCGTTAAAATCGCAGCGTGGGAAGTCTTGCTACTGTCGACTCCACCTCTTGCCAGTTTAAATTATCACTACAGTTTCTTGACATGTGCCCAAACCCTTGACAAGTAAAACACTGTATTATATTCTTACGTGGTCCCGGTCGTCGTGCTCGCCCTACAATCTCTTGCAAAATGTCCCGGTCGACCACAACCGTAGTACACGGATGGTTTGATTGTTTGCACCAAATTACGTAGGAGATTTTGGCTTGTGTTGCGTTCTCAGTCGTTGCCGTTAAAGCCTCTTCCAACTTGCACTGTTTTACGGCCATTTCTTTGACGATGTCCATCAGCCCCGAAATTTTATCCTGCTTGGCGGAGGTAGCAGATATGCCAGCAGCATTAAAATTACTTCGTGTTCTCTCTGAACTGCACGGTTAAAACGAACAAATCTCAGCATGCTTGCTAGGTTCGGCGTATAGTCGCTTTGCAATAGCTTGAATCCAACGTCTTTTCAAGCTCCCATTTGTAGACCGTTGGATCTTCACCTGGTCGAAGCATCCGTAACTCAAATTGTCGGTAAAACTTTTCACGTTTGGCTGGATGACACATAGCCTCACTTAAGCCTTTCAGGGCATCGTCGTAATTCTTGCGATCGTCCTCTGGTATCGCACAAAAATAGCTTGCTTCAAGGCCACGAAGAAACGCCGGTAGCTTCTTTATCTTATCCTCGGTCTTCCGACCATTTGCGTCGCAACACGCATTGAGTTCTCGTAGGCAAGTTGCTAGGTCACAACTGCCATGAAATTTCCCAGGCAGAATATTAGTCATCTTGACTTTTCTTTCCTTCGACATCCCAACGGTGTCACCAGATTTGTTACGCACACACGATGGAGCGCACAAGACAACTACCGGCTAGGATCGCTCATTTAATCATTTCTACTCTTCTTATAATCAAGCTTTACAATGTTTAGCTTATCTGCTTTTCGGGTCTAATCTACGTTTTGAAACTGTCATCTTTATTATCTGAAGTACACGCAAAGTATAATTCGTATCAACCGACATAATAGTAAGTTGTCTGTCTAATTTCCTACTTTTATCTCAGTTTTATATTCCGATGTGCTGTACCTAAATTATTATACTGTTATCTATTTTCCGACCTTGTTACAGATGAAATATAGATGGGGGATCTTGGAAAAAATTATCCTAAATATGATGACATGATTATAGGAGAATGAAATGATGAACATGATTATTTAAATAATCTTATCGATAACCATGATGATCCAACTGATGATGAATATCCTACAGTCGTAAAAATAGTAAATCACATTGATTACGGTTTCTATAAATAGTACCAGAACGAAATTAGCAACTGCTGAGTTCGTTGAAACGTAGAATCATGTGGACGTGAGTGAAGAAGGATTCAAGCTTGCTTTCAAACAACATAATGAAATAGAAGAACGCCTTTCAAAGCTGAGTGAATTTAATAAGTAAATAAAAGAAAAAAGAAATCAAGAGGGTTAAACACATAAATAGGAAGATAAACAGGCTTTACGATAATAATTTGTGGGTGTTGGCAATTGCTTTTGCGTGGTTTGTTTATGACCAGTATAAAGAAGAAATAAATAGTACATGTCTTATTATATATGAAGGAATAAATAGTACATGTCTAGCTATATATGAAGATAAAAGAATTTTTGTGGAGAATCAGGAATCTTGTCGAATGTTGCAGGAAGCATAATCAAGCATTAAGTGAGCTATTGGACGAAATCAACAAACAGAAAGTAATTTATATGTACTAATGAGATCAAGGAAATCGAGAAGACTCAAAAGACTAATAAAGAAGGTTATTAACTGTATATTAGTTCATGATTGTGTCGGTTTTCTTTGGTGTGCCGCGGTGATTTTTTCCACTTAATACTCCATCGGTTCAAAAGCTGGGGGCGCCCTTTGAAATTCCCCCGGGGAATTTCGGGGCTTAGATTTTCATTGACTAAAAACCTAGACCACACCTAGAAGCGCATAGATTATAATCAATTTGAGGTACTGTATTTTCAGTCCCAGGTACCGTATATACAGTTCCTGGGACAGTATATACACACACAGTACTTGTCACTGTCGACATCAGCCGAATTTACAAATTGGTTAGAATGTACGCATGACAGAAAAACAAAAATGATCTTACATTTTAACAAATACTTATCCACATTAAATATATCAAAAAGCCACGTGTAAAACAAAGAGACAACGATTTGTAACTAAAAACTGAGAAATGATAGAACTACAATTAGGCGAAGAATACTTAAGTGAAACAAACTTGTCGAAGCCACGTGCGCTGATCCGTTAGACCTCAGCAAGGAGATATTTGAAAGGCATCATAGTTTGTTTGGTTAACTAGAGCAACGGCAATTTACAAACAGAACAAATATATTTAGTTTTTAGCTACGCTATGTAGACGACGGCAGTAAACGCAAACAAATAAAACATAATGATATAGTGGACGTATTTGAAAGTACATGCATAAGTTTACTAACCGTGTACACAACCAAGACACATTAAACAGCAACGGGAACTGTCATAACTCGCCAAAATCAGTACATTCATCCAACTGCAGTGTGAGTTCTATGAATACCATCGAGTAGAATTATATGAAGAGACCCAAAACGGAAACCTAGCAAAAAAAAAAATTTAAAGGTATGTCGCTTATTTTATATCATCTACAATAGTAGGGCGACGGAGAATAACATTATTAAAAAGATCAATTTCGAAAATAAACCAATTGGTGTAATTAGGAATAAAAATGACACTTGGTTTAGAGGTCAATCAATGGTAAGGGCTCTGGATTATAAGAATACGAGGAAAGCGGTAATTGATCTCGTTGATTCAGATTATAAGATAAAATTCGGCAAAATTGAAGGGGTAACGAATCGTTATTTCCTAAATATAGACCAATAAATTGTTTTTATTAGTGAACCTGGAATATATCAATTAATTAGTTCAAAGTTAGAAAAAGTCAAACAGTTCCAGAAACGAGTTTTCCACGAAGTTTTACCATATCAACTGCGTAAACCTCTTAATAACCGATTAATGTTACTAAATGAAACTGAGTTCCATTATAAAGTCATTGATTACATCAAAATATCATAAAATTGCTTTGATAACTCCCGGATTAGTTGAGTCGCAAGAGACTAAACATAAACGTTTTGATGCTTATAAGAAAGAGTATCTGAGCGGTCAGTTCGATATTATGATAATGAAAACCATAAAAAATTTAATCGTATCTGTGTAGAGCTTAAACTTCTTAAAGGTGATAATAAAATAGCACATCACCAGAAAAATATGCCAGAAGAGTATAAAGACAATGGTTATGATACTTTACCAAGTTGTGACTGTAATACGCCAGGCAAGATAGTTATAACAGTGTTGAACTAAGTGTTTTACAAGGCCTTATATACTATTAGACTAGTTAAATATTCTAGCTAACAACTTACGATTTGATCATTAAATATTCTATAAACTTATTTACATAACATGTCACATCTTCCCTTTTTTTTGTTTTAAATAATATTCTAAATAAAATTCTAAAGTTCAGTTCAAAGTAGCAAAATCCTTTACTCATTAAAATTAATGTTACGTAATGTCTATGATCAATAGTCTTGGTACTTAGAAACTGGTAACTAAATCATACTGGTTTTTTAACTATACGTCCATATCTTGTAGTTAAGTCTGAGTTTTTCAAGACGTTTCCCGCTTGCTTGTCTTTGCAATAGGCTTGTTTCTCCCGCGTTGTTTTTGGGCTCTCATCAGTCTTTAACAGGTGATTCCTATTTCTTCTGTATTGTACACCATTTGACTTCACCAAATACGAACGTGGCTGTGGTAGAGATTTCTCAACGATTGCTTTCTTCTGGAATCCTTTATCGGTTTGCAT
>JBAHVQ010166428.1:0-20033 GCA_036872915.1 Nanipora kamurai | reverse complement strand
AAGAAAAACTAAAAAACGTCGTGAATTTTATGAGAATTATATGCCTACTAATTCTGTCAAGATCTTTTGGTTATATATATATATATATATATATATATATATATGCCTAGAATACTTCGTGGTATGGTCATATTGTGTAATTTGACCTCGGCTTTTCAAGTCGAGGACAAACATAGTCAGGTCATTAATTAGATTATGTTAATCCCGCAGTCCATTGTTGCTGTTCATAGCATTTAAACTAAACCTTAAGCCGAATGTTTCTGTGGGAGCTTTACGGTATTCATTGTTAAAATTTGCCAATAAAATACACTATTGAAGATTATTTACGAAAAATGTAATCATACTGCAAACGATTAAACGCATAAAAGACTTCAAAAGGATTACGTGCGTACTCGATAATACGCAGTACAGCCACTGTAAACTGCTATTTTGTCCCAACTATTTGAATTCTAGCGTCTTTAATCTCGAATCTCAATCGTCCATCAGCCTCCGTATTGGTGGTTCTTGCAAGAAATTCTTTGACCCAGTCTTTCTCTTGATCTAACTCTTTATGGGTTGATGCCTTAAACCAAGCAGCGAGTTCACTGAAAGAGGCAAAATTCATGATATAACTACTTATATTGGCCTTCACGTCACTAAATCGCCCAAAGTCTTCAAGCAACTGTTTGTATTCTTTCTCATTAAGATGTTCAATTGAATTTTTAAATTCTTCTGGAAGGGGCATATTTGTCTTAAGGGGCGACTCAATGGCAATACGTCCTCCTGGTTTCAGGCACTGATATGCTTTCTGTACGTAGAGCTTCTTTTCCTCTCCCAGAACCCAATGGAATACGTTGCTGCTAAAATGGAGGTCGTAGTATTCGTCTTTGTCGTGCGGAAATCCTGTGACGTTGCTCCCAACTATGAACTTGAGATTCTCCGCATCTTTGAAGTTTTCTTGTGCGATTTTTATCCGCGCTTCGTCAGGATCAAGTCCAACCACCTCACCATCTCGACCGACCACATCAACGATGAACTTTGTCAACTCTCCTGTACCACAACCCATATCTAACACCTTTGAGCTTTTAGAAAGATCTAAGGCGCGGATAAAATTGCACCCCATATCATACTGAGGTTTGTTCAGTTGGCTATAAGCTTTGGCATCCGGATGTCAGCGGATGAACAGTTCATCTGATTTCACGCTCTGACTGATTAAACAGAAATATTAACTCGCTCCTGGCCGTATAGGTCCTCAGTGATTTATGGAGACTTTAGTATTTTACTCTGCTAATGCCAGATGATTTTGCTCGTCAAGGGAAAAGTCCTGGGCCAGGAAAGGGTTAACCAATAAGAACAAGAATCAGTTGACAATTTAACAAATGTAAGTTGAAACTTATAACGATAAATAATCTCTTCTTGATTACCCAAAAATTCCAGTCAATATGAACATGTGAATGTGTGAAATTGTGATATTTCAACTTTACTACAAAATCATCGTCTGACAGAATAATATACATAAATAAACCTGTTACTATAAATACAAAAGACTTTACCGATGATGCCAGAATATAATTATAATAAAATAATTACAACGAAAGGCTCGTTCTTCAAGCTTTACGAAAGCTCAGAAAAGTTGTGAGTTCCCCAACGGGAATCGAACCAGCGTCTCCCGATTGCCGGTACGGTTGTCTTACCGTAAGAAACTTCGTGGATTTTAAAAAATTTGATCTTATGAAAAATTTTGGAAATTAGATATGTTGTTGACGTTACGCTGTTTGATTTACTTACGAGGTTTAAAAAAATTCACCGAAGCAAACATCCAAAAGTTTGACGCGGACGGTGCTGTCGTTATAGAATAACGACTCGACAAGATCGTTATCTACGCATGCGTTAGTTACCAATCTCCTATTAAAAATCACCAAAGGGAACTTCCTCAAGCACCAAAGGTGTATTAGTATCAGTTCCAAAAAGATCTCTGGGACTATAAAGGCATTACAAAGGGCCTACAAGTTCAAAAATTTGCCAAAGTATCAGCTGGAACTTAGTATAGGAAGTTATTTAGGTTGAACTTATAGGCCTGATTCCAAAATGGTGGATGATTTAAACTTCTTTTATACGCATATAAATTGGCCCCCATTACCTCGTTTTAGAGCAAAAATTCTTTTGAATTTCGTACATGAAAACGAGTTCATAAGGACGACTTTAAATGCATATAAAAGAATTTTAAATCATCCGCCATTTTGGAATAAGGTTTATGTAACCGGTGAAAGTAAGAGAAGTTAACGTATAAACGTGCCTGAAGCTAAGTATTCATCACATCCGGCTTAGAAAAGCTCAAAAATCTAATAACTCAATTTCTTCACAAACTGAATAATGTTTCATGCTCGGTAACTGGACTGAAGTAGGTATGCTTCTTCTACATGCACGTCACTGTCTTTGTAAGTTCATGTTCTGCGAGAAGTGTGTTTTCCCCACTAAACAATTTTAATTTAAATACAGACAATTCTGAAGAACATTACTGTAACGCCCATAGAACAAATATTTTCATTTGCGAAACAAGAAAATAGATTTAATTTCGATTTGAATAAAGGGAGAACATATGCTTGAATCTTGATAAAGATTTTGAAAGCCAAAACTCGATCACACCAGTCAATAATTTTATAGTAGGAAAATACGACAATATAATCAAATAAAATAAACAATCTGATAATATTGAAACTTTGTATACTGATCAACACGGAACCCGATCCTTTGCTAAAGTCGATCATGTAATTGTGCGGTTGATGTTACACTGCTTGATCTTGTGCGGTGAAAGGTTTATGGCACTGAAATGGAGAAGAACTCAAGATAAGAATACAGAATGTAATAATACAGAAATTACAACAGTTGTCATCGAAGAACTGACGCCAGTACCTACAAAACTTCGACAAATCTAGTTAAAAACTGCAGTGATGGTTTGTTTTGTTGTTGTCCTTGTTTGGTTTCTTAATTCAAAACAAAGGCGTATACAGTGCACCTGGCTTGAATATTAAAAGAGTTAGTGACATCTTGCTTGTGCTGTGTTGATCAATAATTGCACTTGTATAATAAACTTGAAATTTCTTCTCACTACCCTCGTCCAAGTCCTCGTGCAATATTTAAAAGTTCCCTTTCACTATATATTCATATCGTGCCAACGTATTATTCACACAGTCTCTAATCATTAATTTATCAATAAATGCTAATTTCTACTTTTAAGGCGCACGTTTATAACCAGAGAAGTTTTAACGCCGATTTTTTACAGGTCAAATAAAGATGGCCAAAACATGTCACGACAGAGTAGTTATGTCTGGATGAAAAATCACGTCGACAGATCAAAAGCAAATGAAACGAAGATTGAAAGAAAGCTAGACTTAATCTAAAAACAGTACAAGTTATTCACACCTAAATTGAAACGAGAAATAAAAGGTTTGAGAAAAGACCTAACAGGTCTAATAAACCGTCAAAAGAAGCTATTTAAGAAATCATTACGAAGTAAAGAAACTCAGTAAAGGGATTAAGCGATGAGAAACCAGAACAAAATTAGAGTCAAGAATTGAAGAACTGGAAGAAAAAACGAAAAATGTATAGCAATCAGATAGGTGTTTGAGAAAAATTGCGCTGTGTTTCTTGTCCCAGAAGTGGAGTTTGGAACTGTCGGTTGTACAAGACGCGTGGAACAATGGTTCCAAGAACACCAAGAAGAAGAAATAGCACAAGAAAGGGGAAAGATATTGATCAATTTGCAAGGACACGTTAACTGGACGGAGAACCGTAAGAGTGTACTGCACGAAGTAAAAATGATAAGAAACGGATTTACTCACCCAAAAGTCGATCTAGAAAAGGCGAGAAAAGAAATCTATGAGTTGGTTCCACATTGGAAAAGAGAATGTTTTGATACCATCAAAATTTTAGAGAAGCTAAACCCCTTGATGGTATTGGGCAAATTGTACTCCAGCTTTAAACGAATCGTCGATACTCCGTTTCCCCCACGATGCTCCAATTTGGAATGTGAAATGTCACGCAAATCAGCTAAAACAGAACATACCAAGATAAAATGGAAAAAATGTAGCGGAGGGAAAGATGAGGACCAAAAATCACAGTAACGCTGTTAAGGAAATGAAAAAGCTTAACCGACCTTACAGCATTTTGCACGAAATCGATTTTGACGAGGCTAAGAAGCATGTTGTTAATCACATTTCAGTACAACTCGAGCACGAGTGTTTTGAGAGAATTGACGTTATGAGCAAGATTCCTCGAAAAATTTCGATCGCAGAGAAAACGAAGATTTCGACAAAAAACATTAACGTGTTTCTAGCTTCGATCTAATACACAATCTTGTTTTACAAGCTTTTTTATAGCCTTTACAAACTTTTTTATCCATTAATATTTTGGCAAACGACACGAAAAATCTTTGCCTTGGTTATTTATTTCACTTTTTATGTTCAATTGATATCTTTCAAACCATGATAACGTTTCTGACCGCTCTAGACGTAATTTGTAGTTGATAAGATTTCTTACCTTTAATGTGGCTATAAAGTGGCTATGAAATTAAAAAAAAAGTCGATTTTTCATTTTCTTTTCCATTGAAGTTATACTTTCGTAATTACGAAAAATACCGTTAAAATTTTATACATATCGGTTGCCAATGCAAAGAAACAATCACCAAAACTATCTTCTTTGACGTCACAAGCTGTACAGGTTTACACGATAGAATATTTACGAAACACCTTGTATCTTTTATTTTACATATAACAAATGTCTCGTATCTTTCATTCTTTTTATAAACTCACCAAATACAAAGCTGAGGCTTTAATTATCTGTAAGCGAATTTAAAGTGCACGTGAAATATAAGGTAAGTTTGTTTTTTATGAACAATCTCTTGACGGGATGAAGGATGGTACTTAACTGCTCTTCTGAAGCAGCTAAATTTAGTTGAGTAGAGACTTTATTAAAATGATTATTCATCCATTCATAGTACTCGTTACTTTCTGAGGCCGATCCAAGTTTGGAAGGGAGACGCAGATTGAGATTGAGCTAATTGTCAACAAGTTGTGGTGTACGTTCGCGAAAAGGCTGGAAAACAAGCTCAGGAAGTCTGGCCAAAGAGGTCATATATTAACTAGAGAGGGTACTGTACCAAAATGTACTTCAACCGCGGGCAACAAATTGCAAGGCCGCCATCTTGGATAAATTGGGAGCCAAACCACTTCACTTTTGTCCATTCTTTTTTCTTTTTTATGTAAAAAGGATTCAAAACAATTAAGGAAATAAGTGGAATTTTCTTTTCAATGTATGAACCGTTCTTGATTTCGGTAAATTTGACGTTTTTTAACAAATTATAACATTTTTGGGTAAATTCTTGAACAAGGATTGTGGGTAAACTCGGACAGACAGTAAAGAGCCTGGAGACAATTAATTTGCCCCCAATTTACTCAAAATGTGAAATGACTAAATTCTGCGAAATGACTGGGGCCAAAGGATAGCTAAATAGGTAAGATCACGAAGTTCATTGACTACTTGAACAATTAATTAGTCACAAATGTCTGCCAATTAGTGTAGGTAGGTTTTGGGGTTTTGACAATGTTTTATTCACGTCAAACACCATCACGATGTAATCATTAAAGGAGTTAAATATTTTTGGTGTTGTAGACTTCTTATAGAAACGACATTTTCTACAATGATGTTCAGTTTTATAAAATGTTGTCCTTAACTGCATTGTATGTGGCACCAACCTGTCCATCGTATCTTTGTCTTCTGAATTTCATGGGTTAGTTCCAAACCATTAATTCGTGACACCTGTAGCAATCTGTCATCTCATCAAAAAGAACATAAACCTTCCTGCTCAAAAACTCAGAATGTCTAATTTGTTGCCGCAAGACACCTTTGGGTGTACGACCAGCAAATCAAATGGGAAGACTCAACACTTCTAGTTTGTGACCGGCATTACCTCTCCAGAGAAATGAGAAAATCTACTGAAAGTGCCAAACACACAACAGTTTCTCAAGGTCAGCCACTCAACAGCACGTCGTTGTCGATCTTCCCCATTGGACAGGTGAGTAGACACAACGTTTTGTCAAAGATGACGTGAGATCATGCGGTTTTGATTGGATTCCAATCATTTTTACTTCCAGCCTCGTTAAGGACACGGTCCTCGAGAGTTACAGGACGAGAGTTGACACATTTTGACGAAGACGCCCTTTTTGATCTTCAGTTTGGTCAGCGAACACTTGAGTACATGTTAAAACAAAACGCTTTTGAGTTCGAGTTTATCTAATTTTACCATCCTGGAAAGTTAGAACGAAATATAGAAAAAAAATTTACTCTTTCAAAAGTAGATTACAAGGATTTTACTTTACAATAGTAATGAATAACTTCTGACTAGCGAAGTGTTTAAAAATTTTGTCATGTCCTCGTTCTATTCCTCAATTCAATTATTACAACACGTGGAAAGACAATGATGATTTTAAACGATCCAGTTTAATGCATGGTGTACCATACACCAAAATTGTTTCTACAGATATTCACTATACAAAGAATAAATTTACCCGACGTAATTGATGTAAGTAGATAATATGAAAGTAGATAATATGATAGTCATCGTTATTCGTATTAAGGGAGCGGAAAAAGAAACAATGGAATCTTCATTAATTTTAACGTCTGCCTGGTATGTAATTCGCAGTTCTACAATACAGACCATGTTAATTCAATGATATTTCAATCAGGTAACAATTCGAAGCTATTCTTTCGTTTAAATTCTGAAAAATGCATTAATCTGAAGTTTCTGCCTTCTTTTCAACGCTCGACGTTTTGATATAATTCTTGGTAATCATTATCCTTCCCCAACGTTTTTAAATCTAAATCTTGGTACATTCCCGACTGTGTCGATTTTGGTTTATTATGCTCAGCAGGAACTGGTGTGTTAAGAAATTTTTGTGCTGCCTTTTTGGCCTTTGATTTTCTTCTACAAAAACGCTGCAATCCGAACATCAGGAGCATTCCAAAAACGAACCCAGCGGCGGCAGAGATACCATTTAAAAGCCAATCAAATTCTTTCGGGAAATATCCTGCAGCTGACTGGTTTTTGTTTTCGCAACTGAGTACTAAAGGAGAAGGAAGTTAAAATTAGATATTTAAATTGTTAATCTTGTCGTCAGATTTAGAATTATCTCACTGTGATCTGGTTTTCACTGTTACTTACATCCCAACAGGATTTCCAAGAAATTTATGTATTTTTTTCTCATATCAATTTTTTAAGGTGTCATATTGTTGATTAGCTGTCGTTGTGGAAGGTACAAACAGCGATCCAAAGGTTGAACTTAGTTCAAAAGTAGATTTGGAGAGCCAATACATATGTTATAAAGACATTTGATTTTTCATCTCTTTCCCAATGAAACCTGCGGAGTAAATTCGCTAAAACATGCATGAGAAATTGAAAGAAAGAAATAAGGTTAACACGACCCTCCCTCCAACCTCATCCTCAGGGTCCTCTCAAAATGGCGCTGGGAAATGAGAAGATCCTGGAAATTTTTAGCGACCACAAGAATGGCCGACCACGGTGGCTGACTTGCAAAGTTTGTTCTCTATATTCAGTGCGAAGTCGACAGGTAAATTTAATGATTTGGAATTCTACAGAGTAAAGACCTTATAATGTTTGATATCTGACGTTGATAATCAGAATTTATCAGGTATTGTAAACATTTTACATATAACCTATGACGGTCTAGTAGAATAAGAATTACCAATCAAATGTTTAGCATTCAATACATAGGTTTAATGCAGTAGAATCTTGCAGTTCTTTAAAGCTGTGTCTAACTATGAGGTATCTGTTTTCTTCCACCTGTATTATACTGCATGCGACTACCTGCTCCTGTATCAATTTACTGTCTGTATAGCTAGATATCAATATTTGTTAAGATAATACCACTATTTATTGTCCAAGTATCAAAATATGTCCAACACGATTGCAGAATTACCGTCCATCTCATGATTTTCGCCAGTTAATCGACCTTTATCGGTCTTAAATTGCCCAAAATTTGTCTTACAAATCAGCTTCGTTCCTCTAAATTGTTAGTCTAGTTAGATACAATAAATAAATACGTGCAATTTAATCATAATTATACTTTAGTTGAATTGTTTGAACTAAAGAGTTTCGAAAGTTCTAACGGTGAGGAGTATTCGTTGATCGCTACCTTAAATACAAACATAACTGATACAAGTTGTTTGATTCTGTTCGAGATGTTTTTACTGAAAATCATTGGGTGTACAGGGTTCTCAGTATATTTTTTACAGGTAAATCAAATATGATTACAGGCACCGGTAGCAAAGAGAGATAGGCCCTGAGGTCCTATTAGATGAGGGCATTTATTCTAGAAAATACAATATGTGTACTGTACAGTAGATCCATGTATCAGAACAATATTATACAGTATGTCAGAGGATATATCACAATGCATATCATTATGTTTATTTATTTTTCTCAAGCCATGTAAAAAAGCTTTGCTTGATGTCCATTCCAGCAAGAGGAGACACCTCAATATTCTGGGAGCTTATTGTGATACCTTTTTGGGACAATGCAAATTGTATGCAAATAAGATTAATCCTGAACTGCATCTACAGAATTTGAAGGTCATATTATTGCTGTTGCTGTCTTCTTGGCTCCCGTTCCAGCAAATAATATAATTGGCAATACGATTGTAGATTACCTGTGAATCATCAATTCAATCGTTTTCCTTCTCCATCTACCCACAAACTGTCCCCATGGTAACCTGTGAGCCACAATAAGGGCAACAGCTTTTTTGGGGCCATGCTTGTAAACATGGTAATCATATATTTTGAAAATGTACCATAACTCTTGAAATACTCATGTGTCTGTTTCATGTTGACATCATGTCATTGTATATTAAAAAGAAAATAAAGATGACAACATGCAATTGCAGTAAATCAAAATTTAAACACTGCCATAGTAGTGCAAAGGGGGGATGGTTATGCAATGAAGTTATGCAAACCAATAATAATGAAATAAAACAACTGTCCTGCTGACAAAGGAAAGTACCGGTACTACCAGCATACCAGATTGAATTTTACCAGGTTAGCCAACTTTTAGGATTACAATACCCTGAAAATTTTAACTTCAAGATTAAGGTTAGGAATGCAGTAACTGTTACGGTTAGGATTGTAATAAAGTAAGATATTCTTCTGTTAACTGGTTCAAGTAGATCTGATGTAGTGCATTCTATTGACAAAAGCAATTGATAAGGAAGCATGTTACTAATCTACGAAAGCTATTGCATTTCGATGACCACATAAAATAAATATTCCTTTCACTTTAAGTTGTCTTTGAAGTCTGTTTCAACTGGACGCAACGAGCAAGCAGTGAAAAGTCGCGTAGGAGACTAAAACTGACGTAAACTACGTAGGGGCCTGAAACTGACAAACAAAAGTCACCTCCACGTCCGCCATGTTTGGCTTCACCGGAGGGTGGGAAGTTATCTCTACATATGTAGAGCTCACTGGGTTGCCCTCCTTCTTATCCTTTTTTATAGCTTTCAATAACCGTTACATAAATTCAATCAGGCGTTCCCAAAAAGTGTTGAGAATATAATTTGTCAACCAAAACATGCATAGATAAAACAAAAGGTTGACTGGGCAATATCTCCTTCTAATTGCCTTAAAGGGCTCCTTTAATGCTTTTAGAAATATTGGGCACATCTCCTCTTGACCATTTCTTCCTACATAAAGTATACCTGTAGTCTAAAATCAATCCAAAAATGGCCGACATGGAAGCCTTTTGGTTGTTTCGTCCAGGCTCCCACGCGGGTTTGATTGTTCGTGTTCAGTCCTCTCAAAAAAATTGACACGGGGAGTTTCCTGGGATTACTGAACAACATGAGGGTTTAACAACCTGAGGGTTTTTGAAGCGTGATAAATTAGTCGTTTTCCCCATTTATTGTTGGCTTTAGGTATATGCTGATTATTATTAGTCATTATATAATGATTGTGGATGTCATTATTTCTGATTAGTTCAAAGTCAAAGTCTACTGATCCGTTAACTTTAAAGACAAAGATACATCGATGTTGCTGTCCTTAATTCATCTCAGTGACACCAGAAAATTTTACGACTACACATGTAAAAATTTCCCATGTTGTTACAGTTCATTGTCCAATACAGATGAGTCTACGTGGCTTTCGATTATCCTGATATCAAACAGGAACATGAACAAACTTCAAAGGAATATAGTGCGCATGATCTGTTCAGATAAATATCAGTTTCTTTCAGTGAATTTTTAATTTAATCTGAATGATCTTCATACAACCGATTTTGACATTTCTATTATTTTTCAAATTCTGTTATCTCAATATGATTTAGGTTAAATCGAATATTCGCTGGAAGACCCTGCAGTTGGTATTTATCTAAATAGACAGTATACACTATATTCGTTTTAAATCATGCCATTATTTCATTATTTCACGTTTTAAATCATGCCATTATATAAATCACCATTATTTCGGAAGGCTGCAGATATTAATTGTGAGCGACTTTTATACCCGTCGTTGAGACGTTCAGATCAGTAACTGTCTTGCTGAAATGATTATCTCTAAGACGTCTGTCGTCTCGTCGCTGTCTCGATGAATTGTTGTTTAGGCATATACAATCATTTGTAGAACTCTATGTTGTTAGAATTGAAACTCCGCTTTTACAATATTGAGACATGCATTTGGCATGTGAGCAAATACTGCGTTGATATGCTAGGTATAGTTTGTGGAACACCACGTTTTATTTTAATGCTAAGCTTTCGACCTGTTGACTCAGGACATCATCAGAGCAATTGCCAACGGCCCGTTGGCTCATGTCATGTATACGAAACAACTGTTAGAAAGCACGCAGGACAGCAACACTCCAATTTTGATTAACTAAAATTAAAGACAACTGAGTAAAAGAATTAACCGAACAGAGCCGTCCATGTTCGGTTCAGTTTAGAAACAGTTGTTTCGTATATATGAAGATATAGTTGTTTCGTATGGTGTCTATTACTACTTTGCTAGAACTGTTACTTGAAACCGGTTTGTTTGGTATGTTTTTGTACTCACAAGTCGAATATGATGTAAGAAGCATTGATGGTTTCCGCTTGACGTCATAGTAACCATATTTGTAGAACATACGTCTAGTGTATCTTTCGAATCTCAAGGAGTTGATTGAAAACCATAAATTGATGAGCCTAGTAGTGATCATTACGGCTGTAACGTTAATACAAGTTGTGATAGCGATACCAGAACTGGTTATCTTACGTGATACATATATGTAATACCATGACCACCTCGGCTTCCTTTGTTCCCCCGGGGGGGTTAAACCTCAAATTTTCCTCATTGTTCAAGCAATAGGAAAATTTTTCCTCTGTCCACTAAGTTTACATAATGAATAACATATAAAGTAAATTTTGTTGAAGGCAATGAATTTTTTTGTCTACTAAATTTCCTTCTATCAAATTGTCATATACTTTAGAATTTCACTACAACATTCACGTCTATTACTTAAAGCTTTAGAATCGCCCTTGCACTCCTTTTCCATTCTGTTATCATTACATAAAATTCGTTTTAGTTATGTAACCACTCTATCTGCAATCCATGCGAGAGCGTCTTCAAATTCTCGCATGTCCGGTACAAAACTACGCCATGACATTATTACACCTACCATAGTATTACGAAGTGATAACATGGCATTTCGGTTGATTAGTGCTTAAATGTTCCTCAAGCCTCGCCAGGTTTAGTAAAATCCTTCTGGATTTGCTCTTAAGACTTTTACTACACCTTCCTCGGCTTTCAGGTACATTTAATCACCAACCAACCGAAATGCCATGCTATTACAATTATTTACCAGTTGCGAGGTACGTATAAGAAAAATATTTTCTCGAGGTCTCAATAACAGCCCGAGGCTGCAGGCTGAGGGTTGTTATTGAGACAGAGAGAAAATATTTTTCTATACGGACCGCCCAAAAACGGTAAATAAGAAATTTATTTTTTTATTTTGCTTTGCTATAAAACACTTCCAGCTGGAAGTCAAATGGAAGTCTAAGCTTATTGTAAATGAAAGAAACCTAAATACACTTTAAGCTTTTTGAAAAAGTATGAAACTAAAAAACACGAAATAAAACGTCAGACAAATATTCAAATGAGTTTCGGCGGCAATTCCATTGACCGGGGTCAGATACTTCAAAAACTTAGCCATTACACCAGCCAATCAAATTGTAGCAATACCCAGCATTCAAACCGCTCACGATTAAATAAAAAAATAAAGTGGGACTATGTTTACATCGATTACAAAGTCAGTTGTGTTCTGTTAAGTTTTACCTCTAGAAACTCGAGTAATGGTGAAAAGGCACGTCGTAAATGCAATCCTACAGGTTAATTTTGTGCAGGACCTCACCATCATGGAAACTCTGAAAACAGAAAGGTACATCACTAAATACGACTGCAATTTGTCAACGTATACGTCAAATTCTCCTCCCAGTTTCTTGGTTCTTTTTGTAAAGGTTGATCATGCAAATTCTTAGACCCTGTTACACTGTCAACGTCGTTATACTGTCCACATTGTTGTACCCCCAACATTGTTCCCAATTCAACTGATCACGAAAAAAAAGCTTTGAATTCATTTTTTAGTCATTGTAGAAAAAATAGAGAAAAATTTCAAAATGGCCGACTAAGAACCTATTGTAATGCAAAATGGAAAAGTTCTCAAAAATTGTGGGGTCGATCATTTTAAATATTCTGATCTATTATATGGTAACGTTCGTTTTCCGGTCTGTACGCAAAATTACGCACATTGATTGGCTGCCTAGCTGTGCAATAAGTTTTTCGTACAGATCGGTTGGCAGTTTGAGGCGCGAAGTGTGAGTTCCTTGTCCGATTTATACATTTTCCAGCCATATAATAAATTCATTATTGACCTCGTTCTTTCGGTCTGTACAGGAAAGTATTTGCCATCGGAATTTACGTACAGACTTGGCTCCTTCGTCGTTCGGTCTGTAGGAAATCCTCGAGCAAATACTTTCCCGTACAGACGTCACACTCGGTTAATAAGTAATCAATATTATTCTTTTATATCTAAATTAGATACTTTAAAGCATGAATGTCATGTGATAATTCGAGATCACCTTTTAAACTAACTTCTGTCCTACACCATTATAAAAACAAAATAGAAAACAGGAACGGATCACCACCTTTTTCTTTTTACAGGGCCGTAGCAACCGGAGGGCTGGGAGGCTGCAATCCCCCCAATAATTTGTGAAATAAATTACAATTAACATTTCACTTACCATTAATTTACCCTAAATGCCTAAACATCACTAAAAGCATTTTAGTAACATCGTGTAGAAGGTAATTACACAGGTCTCTGGCTGGACAGGAATTCAGAAGGTCGTTTCATAAGTCTCTAGTTGGACGAAAATGCTAGAAAAAGCATTTCAGAGACCTTAGATTTTCAAACTTTTCAGCGGGAGCATAACCCTGCCACCAAATATCAAAAGAGCTTCCTACAGCACTGTTTTACCACTGTATGCAGAAACCTGGTCCTCTTACAGAATCACAAGTAGAGTTTAAAAGAACCCAGAAGTGTACAAAAACGTTGTTATGATTTTGGCATACATTTCCATTGAGAATTTTCTATTCGCAGACGCTGCCATTTTCAATCGGAATTTAAAATTTCGCGCGACCGTTTATTCTATTCACTGAGGCACTGGGACAAAAAAGAATTTAACGCATGCGTACACAAGTTGCAACTATGATACATGACTGCTTAACACTAAGATTATATATCTAAGAGGAAAGTGGTTGATAGTTGATATTAATTAACCAAGTAGTTTCTCTCCAGTCTGGAGTGATACTTAATTTATTTGTCATTATTTTTAATCTACCTATTTATATCGTAATTAATCGATTTATTGATTAACTAATTTATGTTATTTTCATTTACCCACTCATTTGTCAATTTATTAATTCATCTATTTGTCTATACATTTATTTAATTATTTATCCAATTATTTATCTATTCATTTAATTTTTAATTTATTTATTCATTAATTCTTTCATTGATTTATTCACCCATTTATCTATTTTTTTTATTCATAAACATATATATATATATATATATATATACTTTGTATTCTAGTAAAGTTTATTCAATGTTCTCTTGTTCTTTCCCAGTAATTTTGTCTATATCGGCAATATTGTTGTGTTTCTCAGCACATTTTAGCCCACTTTAGACTTTGGGTGCAGCGTGGAGGCAGCTTGTCAAATAATATCTCAAAAATTGTTTGAAGAATAGCTTTGAAATGCTAGATGGATTTTCCTCGAAATTTATCGACTTTAATCGCTGCTCAAAGTCAGAGAAAATTATTTAATACAAAAGACTTAACAATTTTATAAATACCTACACTTACTTGCGAAAATTAGAAATAAAAATTTTCAATCTTTTGTTTTTAACAACTTTTTTATGGTCATTTTCTTGATAAAAGAACGCTTGATAATTAGAATGACCTCCAACCAAAAAAGATAGTATAGGACACATCAGATCTGACACACAGATATGACATGTTAGATGGGTCACAATTATGACGTTATAACTACGTCACGTTTTATCACCATGTATACGTATGCCGTTAGCAAAGTTCAAAAGGACAAACATTTTTCCGTGAAAATTTGGTAGTCACACGTTCAGTAGCACTAGATATAAAAGCTGAGCTTACTTTGCGCACACGCGGGTCACCGGTCATCAGAAGGTTGCGGGTCGATTACCGTCTAGGGTTCAGAAATCATTTTTCTGAGTAAACGAGCTTGACAAACGTCCTCTGTTGTTCTGGTTCAATTAATGTTGAAATGTCACAAGTATGGATCTTTTCACTCACTTAACCATAAAGTCGACCAATTTCATAATCAACCACTGAACGAATGTTCATATTAGTACTAAGCACAGGGGTGCCGATTCCCATAAGTTTCATTTTGGCCCTGAAAGAATTAGTATTTATAAGAAAAAGTGAATGGCACACTGCAACCATCCTTGTATATTACATCACTGTATATCATTTATCAATCCTTGGTGTTTTAACAAAGAAACAGAGGTCAATTACTAACTAAATGACAGAAACCAAAATTCCAATTAAAACTGTCACTCGAAAATATACACTCAGTCTCTCAAAAGTTTACGAACACAAAAGGTGAAAAATATGTTAATACTAATTTTTGCATGACGAAAAATAACTAATTGATTACGTCATCATTGACGTTGACAGGTTTAGACTTTCACACAGTTGTTTAGTTCTTCAGTTCCTATTCCTTTGTACCCGTTGTTAGTGGTCTATAATAAATATGTAGTTTAAACAAAGCCGTACGAGTATTTTTTTCCTCTGCAAACGTGGAAATATATATCCTTAACAACATAAACCTTGCTTCATTTCGGCCAAATATTTTTTATAAATAATGGCATGCATTGTTCAAAACTCTGATTGGACATACACCTTGTAAAGTACATTTTTTATGACTTGAATTTGTGACTAGTTAAGATACAAACCGTATAAATAGGCACAACTAATGCTTGTATTTTTCGTATCTTGATACAGGAGCCTGGGATCGAGGTTGATTTGATACAGGGGCAACCCCCCGCAACAAAGATCTTTAAACAAAAGAGCTTTTACAATAGCTATATTAATGTTTAACTTAAGTTGGTGAAGGTCTAAGAGCTCTGAGTGTTTTAAGATATTCTGTTTAATCAGCCAGAGCTCTTGCCAGGAGATGACGTAACATGGATCAAGAGGTATCTCAAGAGCAGAGAAGAATTAAGAAATCACGTTTCTAAGAGTCTCAGAAGACCTGTTTATTGACTAATTTGAACACATATAAGATACGTTAAGATATAATTTAGCAAGAATGAACATTCCATCAATAGTTCTTTGACCGCTCTGGTGTTGCTAAGCATCCTGGAAATAATCTGACTTGAACATATCCTAAACACTAACGGTGAGTTAAACACTAAACTGCGATATTAAAAAACATGAATTTCTGTTTTTGTATTATAGTGTGTATCTACTGTTGTTTTAGAAGCTTCGGCAGTAATTTGAAAAAAACAAACTAAAATCATCAACGACTCTTGTTTTTTAAAGTCGAATCATCACATCCTCAAAAGATTATAATAGGATTATACCTGTATAAACGTTGTTAAAGGTTCCAGAATTCTCAGAAAATATCAATATTTGAGTAAAACGCGCTTTAAGGGGAACTCTACACACGTAAAATGTTTACATGTGTTACAGGATTGTTGGTTCAACAAGCCTGTAACAACATTGTCATCATGATAGAACAGGACTGGCACAATAACAACATCGTCCAATCGTGTTTCAACAGGCTGTTACAGCTTGGCAAATCAACAGCGGTTGTTCATGTATAGTAGAACAAGCAAAATCCAGCTTGATATAACAACCAAGTTCGTGGTTGTAACATTGCTGTTCACCCTTGTTACTTCGTCATGCCCAAACAACATGGTGTGTCGACCATGTATTAACAACGTTGTTGCTGAACCGAGCATAAGCAATCCTGTTGTTGGACAACATTGTTGGCACCTTTTCACTTCGTATTATGAGTGGGTAACACGGGAGGATTTTTGACATTTTCACGAGAATCCAAGCCAGAATGCTTCTGTTACCACTTACACATGTGCATAAAAATACTAAAACTCTCGATTCGACGAACAAAAGTAGTATTGATTAACGACGGGAAAATGTGATGGAAGGACAAACATGTTCTTGCTTGTTATTCCATCACGTGAAACAACTTTGTCATCCTGCATGAAACATATCGTTGCAACAACGTTGTTCAAGTCTGTTTGTTTATCAAGCCATGAACAGTCTTTTTGAACAGCCAAGAACAAGCCTGTCCGGACAACCATGTTTAGGCTGGCCAGTTCAATCTTGTTTAAGCGCGTCAGCTCAACCTTGTTCAAGCTTGCCAGCTCAACCATGTTCAAGCTGGCCAGCTCAACCTTGTTCAAACCTGTTAACAGGCAAAAACCAAGCTATGCACTTTTACGAGTGTAGTTCATCCGACATTGGAATGATCGATAATACAAGTCATTTTAAAGTTGTAATCACTAAACTGCCGTAAAATAAATAGTCAACGAGACTCTCATTCTTTTTAGATGCGAGCACCGAATTAAAAGATGACATTCACGTTTTCTATCGATATAGTATATTTGTAGCAATTCCTTAATTTTATCATGCGTGATAACAACACTTTTAGGTAGCAGTACTCGTAACGATAGTTAGCGCAGTTGCATGGCAGTTACAAGTCAGTTTACCCTTGCTAATTGGCCATTCCGAACTACGAGGGAGCTGAAATTGCATCATGGGACTGTCTACAGGGACGAGCCTTCTGTTTTCGCCCAAATAAACCGCTCTACTACGCAACAAGCCGAACCTGGTGATTATTAGGCTTCTGGCTCAAAGGCGGAATGGCGAATTACTTCTACAGCAATTGGTCTAGGATATGTGGATCAAATGAATGATTTAAGTACTGTGCCATGATCAACCACAGCAACGTAAATATTAAAACGCATAATACATATTTTTGAATTTGCCAGGACTAAAACTCCAAGAAATGAGCCAAAATCGGCGAAGAGACGGAAAAGACTTCTTTAGTTTCCAAATTAAGGAGCAGTCCCTAATGTTTTCAAAGTATAAAAAAACGATTCGAAACACGACATTATATCACAACTGTTCTGATCTTATTAAACCGCTTTTGTAGAATAAAGCACAGTTTCGGGATCAATACTGACAACTTTTTGGCTTTGCAAGGCATAACCTAACAATCTATTAATACTCACCTAGAGGTCTTTCCGCAGATGAATCACAATGTGGCGAAATGTATACCTCAATTGTTAGCAAACCACTCCGCAGAAAGTTTTACTTGCTGAAGTCTTTTAAACCATTATCAACCTGACGCAAGACGTCAAACTAAGGTAAATCATACGACTCGGATACCTGAATAGTTCATATGACTGAGTAAATCAAAATAGAATCTTTGATTATATATCATTCCACAATCACATGATTGAGTGTCGAGTACCAGATAAGGCAGGTTTGTTTATGTATTTTTCTTCTTATTATTCGATAAATTAGCTGAAAGGTGTTCATAACTTTATGACAGTAAAAATATGAGCTATTACTATTCACCTCACTTGCCCATTTAGTATTGGGCTAAAAACGCCAGTAAAGTGCATGATCAAAAGGACAAGACAATTCTTCACAGCAGGATATAAATGAATAACAACGCTCCAATAATGGTCAAAGTTACGTGTCAACAGAACCTTGAGAACTACAGAATACTTGGAAATAATTTGATATTTCCACTATGTTGACTTCCGAGTTTAGGGAATCTTCCTTCGAAGAATATTTTCCGAGTCTCCAGAAAGTGACAGCGACGAGGCAACAAACGATTTATAAGATGATCATTTCAGATGGATGGCTACTGAACTTCTCACCGATTCGAAGGATGCATAAAAGTCGCACGCATCGATATTATCAGCCTTTAAAATAATGTTGAAGATATGAGAGTAACTGAATTCCGATTTCTACAAACCCCTGTTAACTGATTTCTTCAGTAAAAACAGCAAAAAAGTAAAACCAAATATAGTGTGAATTATCTATTAAGATAAATAACTGAAGTTCACTCACAGGCTTGAAATAAATGAAAAGCAATTAACTGTACTTCCGTCTTCGTCGAGAACAACCTGAGTGTAGAAAAAGCGACCTGGCTACCAGGAAACTTCACCCTGTTAAAGATACAAGCTTTCAACTTAGTAGACCAGCTCGATGTGGTGATGTCCACATCGACATGTCCGAAAATCCTCCTCACTTGCATCAGGGCAGCGCGCGTGAATGCGTGATCCTATAGTGAAGTTTGCCAGCTTTTTTTTTTATTTCTTTTTGCTTGTCATGCACCATATTCGACTTTCCCCACCTTTGTTGTTCATATCATTTCCAGAATCTTCAGAATTGAATTCAAAATCTGTACGTTTGAAAAATTTGTCCAAGGGCAAAAACATATAGATGTTTACGGTGTGCGTGAAGTCACTTCCAGTATGCCTCACAATTGATCACAGGGTGTGCACATTTCAAAAATTTTCACAGGGGGAAGATCCTCTGATTTGCCCGCTCTCTGGTTTGCAAACAAAAACTAAGATTCTGTATACGCCCCTATGTTAATATGTAAGATGTGCAGTAAAAATGTCAGAAACTATCCGGGTGCCACCTTGAATATCAACGCAGTATCTGGTCACATGCAAAATGCATGTCTCAAGATTGTCAAAGCTGAGTATTCTAACAATATAGAATTTTAGAAATGATTTTATATGCCCACTATAGTGTTTAGGGAACTCTTTCCTCAACAACAATTCGTAGAACAGCAACGAGACGACAGACGTCTTAGAGATGATAATTTCAGCAAGACAGTTACTGATCTGAACGTCTCAAAGACGGGTATAAAAGTCGTGCACAGTTAACATCTACAGCCTTCGAAATAATGGTGAAGATTTTAGAGTTACCAAAAAGATGTTTCTTAAAGCTTGTTAAAAGATTTCTTTTAAAGTTAAAAGAAACCAGATACAAATACAGACGAACCTGATACTTACTCTGCTTCTGACTCTGAATATGACCGCCGCTAAGGCTATCGAAACGTCAGTCACTTCTACCAGCAGACTTTTGCGAGACTACACTAACCTGGACGATCAACTTCCACAAACATGTCACAAACTGACGTTTGGCAAATAACTGGAGAATGTAAGGCTTACTGCTAACGAGTTACAGTTGATTTCAGCTGTGTAGATTAAATGTGGATTTATCGTTTCATATCAGAGGCGGATCTAGAGGGGTGCGAGAGGTGCTCATGCACCGGTCAGAATTTGCTAAGGCTAGACTATTCGCGGGCGAGCCTCTATGTTAATGTCTGCAGCGATGAGCGATGTTGAGTCTGTGTTTGTATTTTCTTATTTTCGT
>JBAHVQ010166387.1:1591-20039 GCA_036872915.1 Nanipora kamurai | reverse complement strand
GGTATGGTTCGTCGCTCGGAGTAGCATTAACATCATTATTCTTCACCCGAGTTCATCTTCTACTCTAGCATTTCAATTTACTATTTGTTAGTAGTTGGCATGTGTACTGCTAACTGCAGTCTCGAAAAGTCATGTAGTTCACATTAAATTACCTATACTGGCCGATGTTGTGCAGCACATGGTAGCTTGGTGCAAACAGTAACCTTCGCTCTTCCATCTGAGTCTATCTAGCTCTCGTAACCTTCTGACCTCCTCGGCGATCAGAAGGTTACGGGTTCGATTCCCGTCAGGGGCTCAGACAAGTTTTCTGTGTTAACAAGCTTGAGAGGTATGCGTAATTTCGAGCAAGAAGAGATAGTGTCACACTCGTAGAAAACATCTACAACAGACAGAAGGGGGAAGCTACAGTGTACTTTACTCTGGAACACTTGTTCTCCCACACGGAGTACCATCATTCCTGGATTAAGCAGATCAGAAAATTTCTTCAAATTTTGATCTATCATGAATGACTACTGTTTAAATGCAGACATTACGCAAGATTTCAGGAACGATATTGAACAACATTGTACGGGGGGCGGGGATGTAGTTTTATGAGCTCCAAAACTAGAACATTATAATTTCATTTAGCATATTGATTGTACTTTTCTGAACAACATAGAAAGTTAAAAGGTCTGTAGACTGCCGAAAATTCTGAAGGCAATGCTTCAGAGAGCGAAACGTGTACTTTTTTTCTACATAAATTCAGCAGTCTACCAATCTTTTAACTTTCTACGCTGTTTTATAAACTGCCTAAGCAACATCCTATAGTTTTACATCGTTCTCTTGTTTTCCAAACAGGTGTTCTCCAAGACTGCAAGACCGACGCTCCCGAGTCAGTTGCCTTAGTTAAAAAAAAAATCAAACTTCTTTACTTCGTCTAAGTAAGGTTAACAAAACCATGGCCAGTTATCGAAAAGAATCGAATGAAAAAGGGAATTGTATAGTTTTCATAAAAAAAAAAAAGAGTTCTACTTGGCGACCAAATTTTGAAAAGATAATTCACTATCGTGAGCTAATGAAAGCTCTCAAAAATGCAGGTGAATGAAACGAATGGTGACTCTTCCCAGGTTTTTTCGTGATTTAACTCGCGTGTGTGTGGATATCCCGCGTAAACAAGATCAGTTCCTCCAGACGAGCGGACAAAAATTCCGAACATATCCTGTTATTTTTGTAAGGAGCCAAGCGATTTTAATTCTTCATTAGGAAGTGCTCTCTGTTTATAATGCTATAAATAGGTAGACTGAAGCTAGAAAACTCATCCAGAATACTCTATAAAGAAGTTGGAAGACGAAAGGCGACCAAAACAGCGAATATGCGAGGAAATACTAATGGAGCGCAGCAAATAGAAAACAGGAGGGCTTTTTATTTCGACCATCGTGCATGGGAGAAACTTTTCGTGTATACTCCGTCTATAAAGTGTAAATCGCGTATACATGCAGCCATTCAAATGCTGCATTTAGTAAAAGCGTAACAGGAATGCCTTCAGATGCCCTCGAATTAATTTGTGCAAATAAAATACCTAATAGCCTGATTTCATACCGCGTGGACAACTGGCACTAACGGATATTTCCGGACGGAAGTATGAAAATATATGGGGTTAACTGAGACATAACATTGGTCTAGTACCACCAAATTCTGTAAGGATACTTAGAAAACCCATGAAAAGTGTTTGGCGAACCAAGACCAATGTCATGTCTGAGTTGACCATACATGTTTTCTTTCTTCCGCCCTGAATTATCCGTTAGTGCCAGTTCTCCACGCGGTATGAAACCAGGCAATGTTACAATAAGTGAGGGATTAAAGGGGAACAGAACACATTTAACCGCTTACCACAAATTTGTCAAAGTCTTGTATCTGTCTGTATTTGGCGTACAGCGCGTCCAGCTGAGATTGCCTACAAAATCTATTTTTTTCGAGTTCTTTGATTTCTTTCTCAATGTATTCCACCGTCGATTTAGAGGCCACGAATTCTAGTTCGGCACGATAAAGTGACCTGAAGACGGAAGATAGTTCATTAGATGTATTAATTTAAACATCCTTTTTCATCGTTTTACCATCCCAGTACTTCTAAGACGCTTTCAACACGTTAATGTTGTCTGCGGTTCACTTGAAACTTACTGCCAATGAGACAGAATACATCAATAAACGATTGAGTTCATTGCAAGATATTTTTAAAGTCGTTATCGTTTTTCTGGCGTAGTTTCTGAACCGCTAAAAATCAAAAGCTTTCTCTACAGGAAATGTCTGTAATTTCGTGCTAAGTTTTGGTTTTAACTTTAAGTGGGGGGATTCATAAACTTGTCAGTAAACTTAAAATCGCTCAATCAATTCAACAAATTAGATAAGAGTAGTCTTATCAATCAGATTCGGCCGCTTGTAGTTATGATCTCGACTATTTCATTGCAGCTCTTCCACCGAACGTTGACTCCAGAGTTGAACGTCGGAGGAAAAAAGCTAAAGACAAATTACAGCTACTTATAAGTACTATGAGAGGTGGCTTCTCAAATTTTTTTAATGTGGTATGGTATGACTGTAAACTGCGTACAAACCATAGTGTAATGGATTTTTCTCCACAGTTTTATTACATCCTTTGCTATATTTTTCACTCTTAAATATAGTCTTGTTGCGCTTTTAACAAATACATTTAGTAAAGATTTTATGAATATGCAACGTCACAGCTACTGCAAATGTAAGGATTTAAACTGTGACAATTAAAAGTTTCGCTCAGCACGTACACATGGCGATGAAATAGTCACTTACTCAGCCAGTGTTAATGTTTTAGGATTATTTCCATATAAAGCTTTCAGTTTGGTTTCCATATTTCGCTGGAATTCTTCAAGTATTTTTTGTCCTTTGCAAATTTCGTTTCTAGCTTTTTCTGTGTCCAGATATCTTTGAAAATGAGTTGCCTGACCCTCCTAAAAAAGCAACGAATTTATGTATACTATACGACTTATAAGGACGATTACAAAAACATGCACTAGTTTTCGTCCCAAGCGTATTAAACAATAACTACGAAATTTCGTCATAGTTTTAAATCGACTACCTTTCCTGGTTATGAAACGGCAAATGTTGTTTATGATAATTTTATTACCAAGAAAGAGTTCTCATTAATGCATTGAATGAATACTAGAAAAAGACAGGATGTCGAGCGAATGACAACTCAAGCCTTTTGAAACACATATTGATAACTGGGCCTACTCCACAACTCGATTAAATGCTTGTCTGCAAGAACATATGTTAGCCAAGCAAATTTCACATTTACTATTTGAATGAACTCCGCGGCAAGCATTAAAATGCAATACGAATGGTTCCAAATGCGAACGAACGTGTTCACCTTGCAAGGTCAGACGAGGCGTAGCCACTTGGGTATCGAAGCTATTTTAAAATTTGTATTCTGTAATTGAAGCGTTTTATACCAAGGGTGACTAAAAGTTGCCGACTCGATACCCGTCAGGTCTAAAGGGCTGATTATATGAGCCCGGCTGACTCACGTCACAAAAATCTTTCTGCGGTCATAAAAGATAATTTAAAATAACTTTGGGTTTTTCCAAAAGCCAAACTAAACCCTTTTTGCTTTTCACTTTTGTATTTTATCAATGGTTTGCTGGTGACGTCATGGCGGCACTCATTAACTCACTAATATTTTTTTATGTAGCACCAACATGGCCGTCGCATCATTGTCGTTTAAATCTCACGGGATTGGTTGCAAACCGTCAATAGCCACGGAAGATTTTGATGAAATGAATCAGCTCGGTTAACGGGCCAGCGTAGCTCATGTAAACAGTCCCTTAAATATGGGAAACATTTCTCAGCCTTCTTTTAAGTAAAACCATATGTCGCTGTCGAGTAATAATGGTTCAATAGCTAAATGTTTTAAGGAAAGTTTAAAACCCAAGCAGTAGACCTTGATCGAGTTTATTCCTTTTCTGTTCTAACGCGCCCTTCATTATTTTATGCTGCTTAACCCTTGAACTCTTTCCTGTCCGTATAGGTCCTCAGTGACCTGTGGAGACTTTAGTATTTCACTCTGGCTAACGCCAGACGATTTTACTCGTCAAGGAGAAAGTCCTCGGACAGGAAAGAGTTATAGCATGAATTTTTTTTGTTTTGTTCTTTGTTCTCTCTTTGTTCTTTCGTTTATCCTTTTGTTCTTGGTGTGCGATACATCGGACACTGTACGTTAAAGGGTTAACGCCAGAAGACGTTAAAGGTTTGTACACACTGGATGCGTAACGCGACGCCGTGACAAGTGGAGTTAGCACCAAATTATTTTAATGATATCGTTCAAACTGATAGCGTCAACATTGCAGCGTTCGCACAACGGGTCCAATGTGAACGTCGTCATCAAGATACTATGGAGTTAATTTTCAAGCGTTACAACGTACGGCTACGGCGGCGGGTTACACGTCCAGTGTGTACAAGCCTTAACTTTTAAGGCCTGCGAGATGTCTCATAACATGAAAAGGTTAGTGTTGTATTAAAGAACTGACGAAGCACGTACTGCCGGGTTTTTAAACTGCTTTGAAAACAAATCAATTTTACATGTATGTGTTCAGTGACGAAGCAAATTTTAAATTTTGCCTTGATATGCTTTCTTCATTTTCAATGAGCCCTATCATAGGTAACAGGATTAAATTGAAAGAAAATACTTGACCCGTTAAATCACTGGTCGAATGTTTCCTTTGAAAGTGACTGTCCGGATCAAATATTTCTTTGCAAATTAGTCCCAATTTCCCATGACAAACCGTTTTAGTAAAAGGGCTCATCAGTGTAGCTTTGAAAGTGCACGTGATGCGATTGGATTAATTCATTGGATTTAATCCATATACTTTTTTGGAATCCGAAAATAATGTCTAGAAAGGAATCGATGTTAGGCAAGGTAGTCGTAATAACTTTCAATAACCAATTTTCTCCGGTTACCTCAATCAGCTGATGAACGCTCAGCAAAAGTGACCGAGGGGAAGATGTATCACAAAGCTGGCCAGAATTCTCATACTTGAACCTACATGAAGAATCACATCAAAATTCATACCAAAGCAGAAATTCACTGCACGTCTCGATTACAGCACGACGCGCCACCACCATTGGTACAGGAAAGGGTTGAGTGAGGACACTCCATCGATCTAAATAGCAAATTTACGGGCCGTTCACACAAATCTCGCTTCCAAAATTTAACAGGGGACGCCAGGATCTCGGCGCACTGGAGCACGTGCAACAATTGCTTGTCCGTTAATCCACTCATGGGTACTTGTTGGATTAAAAGTACAATTGGCAGGTATAAAGAATATGTAAGGCAGTTGGCATCCTTATGCATTCGTACCGTACCAAATCCGGTATAATACCAAACCCGCTATGTTTATCATATTTTTGGTTTGAAATTTTGTCTGAATTTACAATTCCCAAGCAAGGAGGGAAGATGTGAACGGGAATGGATTCATTTTTTTGGAACAGACAATTCCTAAGTTTAATTCTGTTTTTTTTTTTTGCGTTATCGCCAGTATTTTCAAAGACAACGCAAACTTGCTTACTTCAAATCTTCGGCATCTTTTCTCACATCAATCCTCGACGTTAGTTCTTGAAGATTTGAGGCGGAATCCAAGGCTGTTCTGGCTAATGATGCATAGATATCAGACGCAGCATGTTGAGAAAGCAAATTCTGTAACAAAAAAATGTCAAAGACCAAGTTTTAGCAACCTTTAATTAACCTTTTAACGCCCAGTGCCCAATATATCGGACACCAAGAACAAAAGAGAACAAAAGAGAGCAATACAAAAACAAGGACAGAACCTTTGTTCTCTCTTTTTTAACCCTTTCACGTCTGAATTTTTTTCTTTTGTTCTTTAACAAAAGAAAAAAAATTCAGACCTGGAAGGGTTAAAAATAGTTTGTTGGAGACCCCGGAATTGTTCAGGTGACATTCACCGTCTCGTCTTCCCTGGAACTGGCTTGGGAATTCCGCAAAAATACCTTTGATTATTAGACAATGAACCTTCTCTTCCCTAGATCAATTTTGAACTGTCTCATGTTAAAATGCAACGAAAGTTTATCCAAACTTTCGTTACATTTTAACATGAGACAGTTCAAAATTGATCTAGGGAAGAGAAGGTTCGTTGTCTAATAATCCATAGTCTATCCATAGTCTACGTGTCCCTCGCTTCTGTGATTGGGATTCGATTCTCGGCTACGTGTATTTTTCTGATTGGAGCTACGTTGATCACGTGTGACAAGAGTATTGTCCAGTTTGACACCACCATACGCCGCAGGTTTCCTCCAGTAGTAACACTAGGTCTATCTGGGGGGCTCTTACTGGACCTCTAGGGAGAACAGCTTCGTTAGTTATCACGGTTATCCAATTTAAAATAAAGACACGTTTTAAATCTATCTTTGCGGAATATCAGTGTTAGATTAATACGCTACGATGAAGATTGTATGCTAGGATGGTGAAATGAAGTGTAGCGGAGGTATCTGTTGGTATGAGTAGGTTTGAGATACACAGTGTGAATCAGAAACCCACGGGCCGTTAGCAATTGCTTTGATGAAGTTCTGAGTCAGCAGGTCGAAAGTTTAGCAATAAAATAAACCGCGGTGTTCCATGCAAAACTCCAAAGGATTGATGAGTCAACTTGTAGAAACTTTGCATGAAGACGCCTGCGCCAGTGGAAATTCAGTTCTTTATCCGAGTTCCTTGAAAAGCAATTAATTTCTTATTCATTTTTGATTGTTTACCAATCATTTATTCAAGTCTTAGGAAATCTTTTGTTGATCAAACTGTGGAACGCCATGTACTCAGAAAAACACAGTGCTCCAGACGGGACTCGAACCCGCAACCTTCTGAATGCCAGCCAGACGCCCTAACCATTGAGCCACAGATGGCAGAGCAAGATTACTTACGATTTTTCTGAGTACATGGCATTCCGCAGTTTCATCAGCAAAAAATTTAATAGGATCAAACTGCAAACTCAAAATTCAAATCTTTTATTCAATAAAAATGTCTAACAAAAATAAACTCATGTTAACTATTTATAGGAAAGTGCGTTCTTTTCCCTTCGCTTCGCTCTTGTTATGGGAGAAAGCTGTGCTTGAGGGGATGTCAGGGGTCTATTTGCAAAAGAAGGCTTGGTTCTGTACTCTCTCACCATACTGCGACGTTTTTTTATTTCGGATGATGCCTTTTAGTACAGTCAGACGTCCGAACGCTTCAGCAAGTAATTCCCATCATCCAGCTTACTCAGGTCGACAACGTTCGTACTGGGAACTGCTCTTCCCTCGAAACCATTTAACCTTGGTCATTCGAACTGAGAAAGTTCTTATTTGCCTTAAGTTTCTTAATCAACTGCACACTTTCTAGGAAGTCAATCTCGATGCGACCATGTTGCCCGGGTGTTTGTGCGGATGTAGATTCAGTTCTGTTTCTTCGGTTTCGATAGGTTTAGAGGGGGCGACGGTGACATAAAAAGGTTTATTCATTTTCTAGTCATAGTAATTAACATAACGCTGAAGGGTCTGATCATACAGTTTCACTATGTGACCTAGTGTCATATCTTGAGTGAACCCTCCATTTCCGCATCTAAATGAGTCGTTAAAGGTGGAGCCAAGGGTTTCCTTCAGGTACTCGTTCAGTGTTCGGGAGCAAGAACCAATCTTTTGACGTGCTCCATTATTTGATCAAAACATTTGCCAGTTGTTCGAGAACGGAGGTGAGAAGAAATGTTAGGAAACCCTTCTCCTTTCGGTAAGATAACTTTCTTTCTTTTCCTGAAGGAGTTTGTTTATATGTTGTTATTTGGAGTCAGTTACTCGTTTTCAACCACACGTTCAATACACATTCGGTAATGGCATCCAATAAATCCTTATCGGCAGCTTTCAGAATGGTTTTTCGTAGACGAGGCTTACACTTGGTTTGCTAATACTCACAGAAGGTCGCAGATCCTTTTTACACGAGAAGAGCTCCTCAAATGAACCTACGCTCGATCGAGACATCTGTCTTTTTATTGATGGTTTGCAATAAATCCCGTGATGTTAGAAAGACAATAACACGGCGGCCATGTTGGTGCCACATAAAATAGAAGTTAATGAGATTCTTTTCTTAAAGTTAACATGGCCGCCATGACGTTGCGTGCAATCAATACTCTAAATAAACACAATATGCTACTGAATGACCTGCGAGATCTCTGGAGAGATTGGCTTTGAAACTTAATTTGTATAAAACACCTGACAAGTAAACAAAAGATCGAGTGTTCCTCGAAAGTCTTCGGCACTTTCCAACGAAATTATTAAGCAATAACCATTATTCACATCGATGAGTTGGCTATGCAGCACCGGTTATTCCAGACTACCAGGGCACCAATGACCAGTTTGGCCGGGTAACACAAATTTGCCCCACGTGGGGACTAGAGCTACCCATATTGCACTGGGAATTTAGCATCGCCAATAAGGTCCATAAAGAAACCGGATTAATCGATCAACCATTAACCATTAAATGCTGCACTTCCAAGTGGCCAATTATCGTGGCTCTGTACGTGAAAACCAACAAAGAACATACAAAGGAATAAATGCGAGCAAAAGTATGTAGCAGTAATTCCAATCGAAGACAAAAAACGTTTGATGACGCACAAAACAGAAAATTCACGATTAAATGCAGATCATAGCAAAGTCACCTGTTCACAACTGTCCTCTAATTACAAATTACGTTCGATTGGTTCATTACCTCAACCGACGTCCATAATTGTGCTTTAGTTTTCTCGTTGTAAGTTCTACAGTGCCACACAAAAAGGATGAATCACAAGGTTACCATGATAGAAAATGGTTCGATAACTTAAAAATCAAACGAAGGTAAACAAGCTTGTAAAAATTTAAGATGACCAGACATAGTTTTACGCTACTGAACGTCTGGAAAACGTCCTCAAAAGTCCACTATCTTGGTAGGGCATAAGCCTTCCTCAACCAATCACATGCAAGATGTGTTTCATGAGATGGAAAAGCGGCATGGGACCAAACTCGAGAGAAGAGCGAGTTCAGGGAGTTGACAGCGTTTTGAAAGGTAAAAACATTTGTCGGTAAATCGAGAATTTGACTAAGTTCGGATATCCTTTACAAGTTTCCAATCGGAAGATAATTTTGAATGTTTTTATGTAGTATTACTCGTCGGATAACTCACCAAGATGGCGCCAGTCAATTGAGGACACTTTTGACAATACAAAAGTATCAGAGGCCCGCAGTCCAGTTATATAGAGGTCAGTGGATAAAACGGGGAGCAAAAATTTTCTAGTAGACTTCCTTCCACCTCGCATCGCTAATATTTTATTTCAATTATTCTTATACATCATCCAACATAAATGTTTATATTTATTACCATTTTGTGTTGTTAACACTTAGCACTTCCATGCCGGTAAGTATATTGTTCTCATCTTTGTGGCACAGTGGTAGCCCTCGTATATCTCACCTCTGTGACCAGGATTCAACTCCTTGCTCGGTGCTCTTTTCTAATTAAAGTTACATTGGTCACACGTGAGAAGAGTGTTATTCAGCTTCACTCTACCATGCGTCGCAGGTTTTCTCCGGGTAGTCCGGTTTCCTCCTGCAGTAACAGTGGACCGTTGAGGGATGGCCCTTACTGGACCTCTAGGGAGAATAATTAACGTATAGCTGATATAGTGATCCAGTATAAATAAGGTTACCTATCTCCCTTTTAAATTGCATCTAACCTCAACAGATCTCTCAACAACATACCTTGCTGGACTTCCATCCGTCACATAGGCAGCATGAAGAAGATGTAAGAATGAGCCTATTGCTTCGCAGGTTTCACGAACATTTCTCTAGAACAAGATGTATTAAAAGCCGTCTATTAGACAAATGTATTTTATTCCACGATCGCTAACAGATTTGTCGAAGACATTTCTTTTTCATTTCGATTTCACTTAAAATCTTGGGTGTTTGCTCTCATTTGGTTAAATTTTAAAGATGGAAGAAACAATGGTAAGACTTAACAACAAATTTAAATTTTACGCCAACGTTGCGTTGCGTTTAAATTGAACAGCTTTCTCTCTCTCTCTCTCCTTCCCCCTCTCCCCGATGTCACCTACATGTAAAAGGCAGGGCATTGGAGCTAGTTGATGCCAAACTCCACTCTTCCAGATAGGAAAATGTGTCGAGGACTCGGACGAGTATGTTCGTAATAATTAACGACCAAAATAATTAACGACTGTCGTAACCATAAACCTTCTCATGGTTTGCCGAAATGGATCAATCCTGATGAAGAGATCGTCGAATGGTTGAACGCCTTTTAATTTCACCTATGCCGCTACCTGCCTTCATAAGAACGGCTTGTTATCACAACATCTTGACACTAAGATGATGATAATGACTATTATTACTTGAGCTTCCTGGAATGCCCGAGTTTCAAAACGCGCTTAAAATTTTTTCTCCCGTCACAAATCTCGAAAAGGCTCGCACTGTGCGTGCACCATGTACCAATGAGTGGCATCGAAGGCTCAGATGAGTCAAGTGCCAAGAATATCAAGACCAACAGCGAAGCAATCGTGCGATTTCACGAAGGTCAATCTTGGGCGAAGTAATGTCGTTGGTAAGCACTGAAGTCATTCGCTTTTTCCTCGTTGTAAACAGAGTCATGACGAGAAGAGTCATGGCGTGATGATTTCTCTTGGGGCCAATTTTTGCATGCGTTCTTTGTACTTGGCAAGGCATTCTATTGCCAGTCCCAGCCATTCCCAGTCCCAGTTGACCTCTTGAATTCCTCATGTTTTTTTATAATGAAGCTCAGTCGACTCACATTTTCGAATCGCAGTAATCCAAATTATGTCGTTCATCCTTCATTAAAACAAATGTAGTATCTAGTAAATGAGTTTAAACGGATGATGGCCGCATGATTTTAAAAGAGAACTAAAGTAGCTTAGGTGACTGGCTATCAGTTATTCGGTACAACTTCTCCACTTACTCATACGGGAAATTTCAGAAGTTTCAACCTGATGAACCAACCTGCATGTACAATTGTTGAATAATATATAATATAATATATAATATATTATATTATATATTATTCAACAATTGTGGGGTTGTACTACCATAAATCGTACATGCAGGTTGGTTCATCAGGTTGACACTTCTGAAATTTCCCGTAATATATTATAATATATTATATATTATATTATATATTATTCAACAATTGTGGGGTTGTACTACCATAAATCGTACATACAGGTTCCATGAAAATGAAAAAACACATTGGTGCTGTTGCGTATGATAATGCCGACTGAATGTTTTCAATAATTAACAAGCAGAAACGTTCTGGCTAGCATTCAGAAGGTTGCGGGTTCGAGCCCCGTCTGAAGCTCAGAGTTCTTCTAAGTCCAGGGCGTTCCACAGTTTGATCAGCAAAAATTTCCTAAGACTTTAAGCAGAAACGTGTAGTTTCACGTTGATCAGTGTAATTGTAATTCCATTGGCTGTAAACAAACAAAAATAAGAAAGGCGACCAAGTCAACCGGTTACGAAAAACTTTTGCTTCCCCCAAGTCAAATGTAATCTTCAAAATTAAAGTTACACGAGAAACAACCCTCAGGTGGTACAGTGCTTCTAAAGATTACGTCATTTCCCGAACACGGGCTGTTCACGTAGCCTGCCTAATGGCCTGTCAATCAGTAGCCCGAGTGAACGCCTATTAGGCGCCTTGTTCATTGTTTATTCAGGAGTGACTACATGTTTACACAGGGAAAACAGATAATTGGCAAGCAAGAAGTGCAGGATCACTCCGGGGTTCTTCTTTTGGGATCATTCCCCTAATATCAGCTAGTGGACCAATTAGTAACAAGACAGTGTATGGCAAGGGAGCATTAAACGCAGGAAACTTAAACAGAACAATACTAGTGCATAATCAATGTTAATGAAAAAGCCATCAACAGCAAAACCAATACTACGGCTGCGGCACGACAGGAAAAACGACGTCAGCAAGCTAGAGGCAAGTCATGAACGGATTGGTCGACGTGGACGACTCAACCACCACAAAATAGATCGACACTTAATTTATCGGAGTTGATATACCCTAGCAATCCAATTGCTTGAGTTGTCAAAAAGTTTTTAACGACGTGCAGAAAACCAAAAGAGTTAGGGGAGTGTCGAAACTCGTAGGAGTAATAAAACTGATGTTTCGAACGAAGGCCCTTCGTCGGAGCGAAACGAACAATTAGGGCCGTTTATACGAGAGAAAATAAGCCGCGGCTAATATATGCCTAGGCTAAAATAAGCCGCAAACAGTGCGTTTAAACGAGCGCCTACGCGACTTAAATTAGCCGCAGCTTATTTTGGTTGTAAACAACTTCACTGAGGGCCATTTATATGAGTGTTCGCGGCTTATTTTAGCCTAGGCTTAGATCAGCCGCGGCTTATTTTCTCTCTTATAAACGTAATGTATATACTCTCTTATAAACGTTATGTAAAAACCAGGTTAATTTTTTATAAGAAAAACAGCCACGTGACACAAAGTTGACCAATTAATTATTGTTTTTCCATTTGATCGATCAACTTTATGTCACATGACATAAATTGACATGTCCGTTATTTACTCCTAAGTTTCGGCAGTTCCCTTACCCTTTGGGTTTTTTACAAATAGTTTGCTTTACTGTTATCAACTCCAAATTATTCGTTCGAAGCTTTGCTCCGCAATAAAACAAACAGAACGGAAACAGAAGACAACGAGCGAATTGCATTTAAAGCTAAAAAGTTTCACTAAAGAGAACTGATGATGTATGACCACAGTTCGAATAAAAGGCGGTGAGAGAGAAAGTAGGGGATACTAACCCGCTTGGAAACGTTTACGTGTTGAAATGTTTTCCCCCTTAGATTCTCCGAAAGAGGACATCACAATTTTTCTCTATATCGATATAACTATTTCTCTATGATCTTTGTTACTTTAGTTAGTATTGTTGTTGTAGTTGTAGTTGTTGCTCTTGAGCTATTATCATCGTTCGTAACTTTACTCACAGTGCAAGCAGACTCCAGACCAGCACAGCTGGTTGGATTATTTATCGATGTACTTCCCAGGAGACCAGTTAGTGATGGTTTAGGAACAAAGTATGTGCTTTCACCAGTTGACTTTCTACAGCAAGAAACAAATGACTGAGGTTTAAAAATGGACAAAAATTTAACATTAGTAACACCACTGGATTAAAATAAGAAAAGCTACTAATTCACCATGACTCTAACGTCCAGGATAAATTTTATATAGGACTGAAATACGTCACATCCTCGCAGTTTCGCATAAATATTACTCAGGAATCCCTCGTGAGCTTTAGTAGATGGATGTTTACTTAGTGAATTGATTCCTCAACTTTTACCAGGGACGGATCCAGGAATAAGCTAAATGAACAAGGACCTACAATCACTAACAAAACCTCTTCGGAAACCTTAGAGAATAGCTAATCTTTAGCATTAAGTCATATATATATAATTCTCTGACACCCTCCCCCTTTCAATGTTGATGCACTACAGGGTTGTAATGATTAGAGGAAAACGCGCGATGTAGTCAGTCAGACTTCTGGCATTCAACATTGAAAAAGAACGGGGTAGGAGGAGAGGCGTGGTACATTTATGACAAGTGTCTGGAGGGTTTTGTCATTGATTGTAGCCTTAAGCCGAAAAAAATTCAGCATTTAAATGTAGGTGATGGTAGGGATATGGTGACATATATTCAACCCTTCTGACAGGTCAAGTAATTGGCGGATAACTCGAAACTTTGGGTAACATTTTCAGTCTTGCTTAATTGTCATGGGATTTCTCTTTGAGATATATTCAACACAACGAAGTAACAGACCAACACTTTCGTTTAAACATCATTATCAAATGTTTCGAGAAGTTTAAATGAAATTAAAAAGTATGAGCTTTCGGTTTGAACGACCATCATCAGAGATATTAGGGCTTTCTAAAAATCGTTAAACAAACTACAAAGCTAAAATATTCACGGGAATGACTTACAAATTAATTCGTAAAAAAGGGCTAAATTTAAAATATTTGTAATTATTTAACATAAAAATCATATCAGTTTAAGTAAATGTCTATATACTGCTTATGGCGCTTACGTTACTTTATATTAAACAGGCTTCAGTCCATTGATGCTGAATCTAGCCACGTTTTTCGGCAAGAATTCTTGCATTTACACGTGATATCTGATGATCCGTTTCTTGGACATGTTAGGCAGAAGCATAATGGTCCGCGTGCATGAACCAAACACTAGATTTATGTTTATTCTTCCCAGTAAGTAAGCTCTCACGTATTTCTTAATAGATGTCATTGTACAATCTGAGCAAGGAATGGCATACAAAACTTCAGTTTGTCTGTCAGTCATAATAATGGTAAGGCTATTAAGTTGCCCAGCTCACAACCAATCAAGGCGGTAACTGCTAGGGTGTGTTTGGCATGTCCGTGTACATGACACGCTACGTATCTGCACCTTAGCTCACCACCTGAGGCTTGGTAGCTCAATGGTTAGAGCGTCTCACTGGTCATCAGAAGGTTGCGGGTTCGATTCCCGTCCAGGGTTCAGAGATCATTTTTTGAAGAAAGGAGCCTGACGAACGTTTGTTGGTCGTCTGACATATACCAAACTCCCACAGATTAGTGTAACCAGATTAGTGTTCAGCATTTAGTATTTCCATCATTATTATCATATCGTGACTTCCGCTTAGGCAGTACATATGACGAACCATCTGTGCCTAGGTAGCTCAATGGTTAGAGCGTCTCACCGGTCATCAGAAGGTTGCGGGTTCGATTCCGTCTAGGGCTCAAAAATCGTTTTTTAGAAGTTACGAGCTTGACGAACGTTCATTGGTCGTCTCCTATTTTTAATTATTGTGAAAACGTTCGGGCATGTTATGGTAAAGGGAAATCTTTCGATCTATGCAAAAACCAGTTCAATAACCCAATCATCTAGTACCATTGCCACCGTAGACCTTGGATAAAACAGCTTACAGAACATACGTACTTTTAGATTAGCAAATAAATCTGTAGAAAACTTATTCGTCAGTTTGTGATAAACTTTTTCACCATTTATCGTGACACAACGTCAAAAACATTCAAACGGTGCAACTGTTTAGATTTACTGAAGGTCAGTATTGAATCAGTCCAAAAATCTTTTGATTATGAAGAATGTGTGGTTATCAATCGTTTATCATGCAAATAACTATTTGATCATTCTTATAATTTAATAATTTAGAATTGTCTGTTGATCGACAACGTTCCTTGTTTACGATATTTTTACTATGATAAATTTGACCTTTCCACATGAACTGATAAATGTTGAATCTCGCTGATAGTTTTTCAACTTTTTGATTATTATGATTTATTTAACTTTTTATTATTTAATAAACATCTGCCTTCTCGACCAAATTTATTGAATCTATCCGGTATTACCAAAGAATAAAATATCGTACAGTACAGTAATATAACGGTAACTGGGAATATTAGACGTTTACACTCCAAACCTTCTCATATCTTTGTAATGTGAAATTCGTCCTTCAATTCTACGTCGAAATTCATCCAACACTTTTGCTTTTTCGAGACACTGGTCTGAGTAAGACGACAGCAAAACACAGCGTTTCTCGAGGTCAGACACTTTAGAATTAACTTCATCTATTGATTGCTCTGAAAATGAAAAGTAGCGTGTTGAAATAACCCAAATAAAAACAACATAGTAAGTTAACGTTGGAGCTTCCGATAAACTCACGTTCATTAAACAGAATTATGAACTTACGATCATAACAACATGATCACCTCGGATTTCTTTGTGTTCTCTGGGGACGTTTTAATCAACGAATTTCCATTAATGCTCATGCAAGAGGAAAATTTCGCCTTTGTCTGTTTAATTTACCTCATGAATAACTTCAGCGAGAATCAGAATACAAAGTATCCTTTCTCCTTGAGCCATAAGCTGTGTAGGGAAGTCTAAGGTAACAAACTCTTTCCTTCAATTTTGCAAATCACGCTTCTCAAAATTTTCTGCGGTGATTATAGTATAAAAAAGTGTCACAAAAGCTCCCAAGGCAAAACGGAAATTCAATCGTTTATTTCTCTGAAAAAGTAAACTTTGAAATGATGAGTCAGGGCCAGATTAAATTTAGAAGAAGGTTAAAAGCTGCACATGCAAGGCAAACTCAGCTCCGACCTTTTCCATATTCTCTTTAATTCTGGTTAAATTAAAGACCTCGTGAAACAAAATCGATGCTGTGTATACTTTTTCTCTATCCCTTTCTTGACCGCGGCAACGTATTAATCTTACTCTGACTAGTGCCAGACAATTTTACTAAGAACCCAAACAATAAAGGGTTAAAAAATGAGCATATAGAAACGAAGAATCCTGTTCGAATTTTCTTGGTCATCTGCCGTTGACTTAATGTAATCTGTTGAAGTATTTACTTGATGACGTCACTGGTTATATGGACTACGTCCGTGAGAAATAGAACCTTTGATATTTGTGAAATTATTATTAGGGAGACAAATAAATTCTGTTCGTGGGCTCGACCGACTGGTTATCTTCAGATGGTTACCATAGCATCATACTTGTTCCTAGACCCTTTTTTTGCTTATCTCACTCGTTACTATTTTCATAATACCTGTAGACGTTTTGTGTACTTATTGCTAGAAATGCCATCAGAAGATTCCTAATCCAAGAAACATAACTGTATTTTTTAATCATTATCATAACCAAGCATTAATTTTAGGCATTAATACTGAGTGACATGAAATGATATTGTATTTGGTGAAGGAAATTTTCGAGTGTGAGAATGATATATTTTTTGAGACCAAACCAGGACCAGTTGCGAAAAATTGCATCTCTGACACTCGAAAATTTCCTTCACCAAATACAATATCATTTCATGTTACTTAGTGTTGATGCCTAATATTGCTTGAATATACCCTTCACTTCACCGGCATTCCCGGCATTCACGTGACCACGCTCTCGGCAACGGCCTTCGTAGCTCAGTTGACAGAGCACTGCACTTGATTCGCAGGGTCGAGGGTTCGATTCCCAGCCGGAGGCCCTAGAGTTGCAATGTTTTGCAACTGCTCCCGGTTGGATCTCAAAAAATATATCATTCTGACACTCGAAAAATTCCTTCACCAAATACAATATCATTACTTGAAAAAATATCGGTTATACATGTAAACTTAAACTCAACAGGAACTTGAGGCCCAGTTTACTGACCACGGTAAGTACGTACTGTAAATATAAGCAACAAGCCAAGCACTTAAGTACTGATGTTTCTGCCGAGTTTTGCTACCTTCTTGACAATACTTGCACCAAAATAAAAATTTCGGAATTCCATTAATCTCGCCCGTACAACCGGTGACGTCATCCAGCAAAACTTCAAGTTGTTATGTCAAGCAACAATAAATGATCAATAAAAAATTTAAACGAAACTCTTAATTTTCTCATACTAAAGTAATGAGAATATGGAGCATCGACTTTTATGTTTTGTAGGCTATTTAACGTAATTTACTTATCTCGACAAAATGCCTAAATCAGTATGACATCCTCAATTTAGGTAGATTTGATAATAGATTTAAGTTAAATTGTTCTTAAAAGACGCCCATTCAAGCCCCAATTTAGTGAATTTTACGAAGTGAAATTTTACATAGACATTTGTGCAACCTAAAAATAATGATTGAATGAGAAAGGTGTTCTTTTTTTCATCCTAAAAACAACTGTAAAATGTTTAGACTTACCAGCTTGCAAAATTTCTTTTTCAAGATGATGTAGATCTTTCTCTACTTGTGTTATTTGCGACCTTAGTTCGCCATTCCTTTTTAAAATCTTCAAATGTTCGCCATTTTGACCTTGCAAAGCGTCATTAAACAATGTTTCCTTATTTTGAAATAATGAAGATCTAACAGAGACGAATGAAGGAACGCTAACCACATTCATGAGTTAATAAAGCTAATGAACGAAAACAGGGAAATAAAAGTAAGGCAAGGAAAGCTAGATAAAGGAAGGTATGAAATAGAAGGGAAAAGGTGAGGAAAGGAAAAAGACAGCATAGGATGTGAACATAGGAAAGGGTAGGAAACCAATAGAAAGGAATGAAAATAGATGTAATAGACAGTAATGGGACGGGACGGAAAGGAAAGAATGGAATGGAATTGAAAGGAAAAGAGAGCAAAGGCAACGATAGATGCACATAATGCAATACAAGGAGGAAAAGGAAGACAAAAGAAGGCAAAGTAAGGACATGAAGGGAAAAGAAAAAAAAGTACAAAAGAAGAAGAATGAAAACAAATACAGGGAATATGAAAAACAAATTTTAAAATGGGAAATACAATGTAAAAAACAACAAAGTAAAAGAAAATTTGAAATACGAAAAAGGAAAAGACAAGAAAATAAAAAAGAAGAAACCAAATT
>JBAHVQ010166324.1:0-20055 GCA_036872915.1 Nanipora kamurai | reverse complement strand
TGTTTGCAAGCTTGGATATAAACAACGAAAGGCTTGTTCGTTGTTTATATCCAAGCTTGCAAACACCTACACACTCTCTACGCTCTGTAGATTGAGTTTGCTCGTATGTGGAAATAAGAACAGTCGGTAATTTGCCAAGCACAATATGACGCAGTACCTGTTCATCAGCTAATCAAGTGGACAGACGTCAAATAAGACCAAAACGGTAGGAAAACTGCCAAAATTTAATCGTAAGATTAAATTTAATCTACTCTTTGTCTTATATTGGTCGTTCAACACTGCCTACGCAGCAATCTGCTTTTATAGTCAAGTTGGATTATTCGTTTCTTTCAACTTATTAGCAAAGAGTTAGCGGAAAAAGCTTTAAAAATTCCAGTACTTTGAATTACATCTTGGGTGATATCGGTGAAATTTTGTTCCCACTCCTGGACCTTGGACTAGTTGCACTCTCGTCTAATGTCGATATTTCGTGAATTCGGCTGACTAATTTGATCTAAATATAAAGATGAAGGAAAACGCAATATTCTCAGCAACTAACAATGAAAAATGAAAGTCCTTGAGTTTAACTTTTGCTTTTCAAGGCCTTGCAAACCTTTGAATTTAGGCTTCGGACCTTCAAAGTCCTAGAGTCAAAGTCAAAGATTTGTTTATTTTCAGCTCCAAAAATAGATATCCGACTCAACGAGTTACCTTCCTTTCAGTCTTATCTAAAACAACAAAAAAATTATGCGTTAAACTATTATCTTATATTGGATTCGTTCGTTTCATAGAACCACGCTTGCTGCCGAGCATGTAATCACTTTTGGTCGAGAAGAGAACTGATTGTACAGGATTTAGCTTGCTTGAAGTCACGTACACTCTGTCTTTTGACCTTTAGTTCGATTTTGGTTGCTCTTTGTTGGTAGAAAAGTCCTTAAATTTGGTAACAGAGGTCCTTGAAAATCCCAAAACTCCTTGGAAGTCCTTGAATTGATTGCTTGAAAAAGTGCACGAGCCCTATTGTAATTTTGTTTAGTGGTGAGCATACATCCCACAGCTAAATTTTCTGGGGCCGGCCCTGACCCTGGCGTAAAGTGATTATCTTTGAACAGCGTAATTCCTGCTTACTGTACGTTCGGTTGTGAAAGTACTTCTACTTATGAGTTAAGGTGGCTATCTAAGGTAGTTTGAAAAGGATATTGATAACTAAAACTTAACTTAAATTATTATGCCAATCAACAGCATCTCATATCTACAAAATTTCAAAACTAGCAATAAACTAAATAAGGTGCGACACACGTAGACAGTAATATAGTCGAATCTTATTCTATCAAGACGTTTGCTTCGGAAAATTTCTTTAAAACGTGGTAAATAAAAAACGGTGTAATGTTAACAGACAGAATTTTTAAGAATTCATTATAGTTATTGCAATAAATGTCTATAAACCCTACCCTAATTTGCCATTTTATTCTTCACTTAATTATCAGTCTTGATGCCGATTTTCAAGAAAATTCACGGAATGAAACCGAAGATTATGTGCTAAAGTTCCAACGCTATTGTTACCATGGAAACAATTGACGATTGTATTAGACATCTTGAATTTATAGTACATCTGTAGTTGCCATTACTTCGTACGGAACTTTTAATTATTTCAAAGGCAATTGAAACAGTTGGGAAGCACCTTAATCATGTAGGCTAGAACAAAAAGTCGCGCGCGACAACATGCCGTGTAAATACCAAGAAACGGGGACTGTGTTATGCACAATTCGTCATTTACTCTATCCATGCTCAGATATTGTTAAATTGATCTTTCTCAGATGAAAACAATGGGAAACAGGTAACCTTTTCGGCGGACACAGTCAAACTACGGTCCAGCAAGAGTAGCAGTCGGAGTCGAGAGGCCGATGACGAACTGGACAGCGACGACCAGTGTGTTGAAGAAGAAAACGAAGAGAACACTGGGTTCAAAAGATCAACGGAACAAAGGGACCATCGTTTGTAGTTTGTTGCGCCAGGAGTTTAACGAAGCAGTGGTTGCTGGTCTCGTTGAAGGGCCATGGAAGCGACTCCAGACTGGTTTCCCACCGAAAATTTTGAATAACCAAAATGAGTTTTGGATTGAGTATTTCCTTGGAGCATTTGTTGATGTGGTGGTTGGACGACTTTTGTGAAAGGTTAGAGAATATTGAGGAATGATTCAATGAACATGAATGGACTTAACATGGACTTGCCGGTTTCACACGAATAATGGAAGAAAATCAGAGTTAGCCAGATATTCTATTAAACTGTTCAGCGAAACTGTTGGACTGTATGACTAAATTACAGTGGTAATATAAAAAATCATTAGACATTTCACTGGCTTGAATGAGGATAAGTTATACAGAATGTCAGACACTTGAGAGATTAGCACTAAAAATTTCCTTTCGCGTTTAATTCTAAACTGACAATTATGGGACAGATCGCTCAATATTTCGAAGAACTACGACTGTCATTTCGCCATTTAACTTTTTGACAAATTCTGATAAATGTTAACATGGGATGTCTTTAAGCTTGAGGAACGGACTTCATTGTTGGAATCTTGGCCGCCTGATTAATTTTGTTTGGTCTTATTTGATTTTGGAGGTTTTGTTTGAAATTAAACGCATTCTGACCTGTTGGGTGCAAATATCTTTAACAAGTATGGTACCCGATTTTATCACTTACTTTACACTGTCCCTTCTGCCACCTAATCTGTACTTTTCTTACCATTGCCCATCCACTCGTCTAAGTCAAAAAATCTTTAACACACACGCGCATATATATATTTGACCTTCGATAGAACAACGTATTGAGTTGCCCAGTCAGTCGTGGATTGTGAACCTGCAAAAGAGTTCGTATTTAATGTGGGAGTAAAACTTAGTCCTTAATCATACTATCGCATCTTTTACATAAATCATTCACGTCTCTAGATGCGGAGTTTCAAGCAGTGCGATACGTAAGCCACGATTGATATGTATGACTATTTTACTTTTAAGTAAAAAAATCAGTCGAATGACCAACTTATTAGGTGAAAATCTTTCGGGGCTTTAATCTATTGCGTGCGAAACTCTGTGTCAGCTTATTGCAGGGACCTTAAATAATGTCGAAATTTTAAGATTAAGATGAAACCACGAATAAATGGTATCGTTTTGGATTGGAAACGTATATTTTTCGACCTCCAAAATGCTTCAACAGCTGTAAGAAGATTTTTTGGGAATTTCGCCCTGACATCGTTCAAAATACGGAATAATCCTTCAAGTGATGTTTAACGCAGAATGAGGACGGAGATGGATAACTCTTGGGGCGAAGAATTATTCACTCTCTGTGTTTTGATGAAAATATTATTGTTTGAAGGACGTCGTCGTTGATGTTTCATTTTATTTGCTTCAGAGAGTTCAGACGTAATTAGTTTCCTGGATATTTACGCGTTGTTAAAGAACAGAGTGAACAAAACCTCTAAAAGCACCTCTGAGGTTTAGATACCCATTACGAGAACTTGTACGTAATATATATGTGAGGGAAAACTTATTGTTTGATGATTTGCTGTTGTGACGTCATCAAAAAAGGAAAAATCCAATATGTTTCGTTAATTTTTAAGCTACATTATTTTATACATTCATATTAGAATCCAAACTGCCTTCACCAAGAAGTGTGAATGGAATATAAGAATGTTTAAAAAGTACGTGAGGTATCGACTTTCGTGTGGAAAATGGCTTAAAATACCCTAAAATTATATTAACTTCTTCAACCTTTAATTACTAGTCAGTCGCTTGCATACTCTTTCATTGGTAGAAGAGTAGATTCAACTAACTCTCTGAAATATTGAATAGTATTAACGGCAAAAGTGACAGAGTTTGATAATTTTTCGATTACGTAAGCGGGATGTCACCAAACGAGGTAGATTTGACTACATATTCCACACATGCAGTATCTTGGTGATTCCTTAAATCTGTAATCCCAATATGGAATAAGTTAGCTGCTGACATGAACGGTCCTTAGCAACTGTAGCATGGCAATAGACTACGTCTGAACGCCCCTGAGGTCCCTATATAAACACAGAGAGCGTATGGTCTGTCTGCCCCGTAGAGAAGTCACTGCATTTCTAGTAATGGCTTGTTCATAGTGGACACGTAACCGTACGCAGTAAAGCTTGAAAATTAGCTCCCTGTTATTTTAATGACATCGTTTACACTAAAGGCGTCGCATCAACGCTGTAGCGGGGTTGCGCTCTGTGTGAACGATACCATTGAAATAACACGATGCTAATTCAACGCGTCACGATGTATGGTTATTTATTTTTATTTTTTTATTTTATTTACAAATATTTTGATAGGATAAGAACTTCAACAATAAAAATTACTGTTATCAGTGTTCGTCCTGTATACTTTATTAAAACCAAGAAAGCATAAAATATATTACAATAAATTAACAAATTAAGAACGAATTAAAAAATTAAGAAAGATAAAACTGCTTAATCTGACTTTTAAAATACTCATCATTAGCCAGTCTGATATTCAATGACAGTTTATTAAAAATTTTTGCGCCCATATAAAAAAAAAACCTTTCTATGGCGTCGCGTTACGCGTACATTGTGAACAATCCTTAACTCTCGTGTTACATGGTGTACATACGACTCCATGGCTGACATTTTATTCAAAAGTTAACTAATTAGTAAATGTTTTAAAATAATTGTTCAAAAACCGTCAGGATTCGTAACTTGTAAAAAAGATTTCTTGACAAGACATATTAACCAACATTTGATCAGAAATCCCAATGATAGGTGTTTAAAAGGTAATTAAGATTTATGTAAAATACACCTCTAGATATTTGCCAATTACAAGAGCAGCGGTTCTTAAGGGCTTCATTTTATAGATCGGCGTCTATAATTGAAGTGAATTTATGGAACAATTCTACCTGGTTTGTGTGCACGGCGGACACAACGGCAATCTTACATCATTAAGCATGCGCAGTAAACCTAAGATTAAAATTTTGGAATTAAGACGGGCAAGATAAAGTCCTTACATTATTTTTCAACACATCAGGACATAAGAATTTCATAAATGTGATACAATATTGTCATGATATGTGAAACCTATTAAGACTGAGGCGAGAGCAAAGTACCCGCGCGGACTTTTTAAAGTTAAAATCTCGAAAAGAATATGAAATTTACTTCTGAAATTTCACATCTTTCCCTCAAATTTTATTGGCCTTAACGCTTTCAATTTTTAACGGAAACTAATTTTGATTGAAAGGGTAAAATTAAAAATATAAATTTTACTTTTGAACGTCACTTTTTCAGCATCTCACAATTAAGACGTCATAACTATAACACTTTGATAACCACTGCAACAGGTCGGTTACAAAGTCCAAGCAGCTGGACGTAGTTATCCTTGAGGTATAAGCCGTGGGAACTCTGAACTCCCCCCAATTTCGTTGAAAAGACTTAAAAAAAATCCCAAGCAAAGATAAGTAACTGGCGAATACCAGTCTTCGGTCACCTCGACTGCCATAGTTGCTTAGAAGTTTTAGTCCACCCCTACGTGTGTTCTACGTGGGGGATTATGCCGTCTACTGATGGGGTGAACTCGCACTGCAATTAAGAACCACTGCTCCTGGCCTTCACCTGGTGGTACAGTCATTAACGTAGCACGTTCAAATTTATCAAACGTACGAATATCTGTTTGATTATACAAACATGTAACGTTCTTCGACTATCTACCATATTCTTAGCCAGTGGTCATAAATGATGATTATTTTTTGATTAGTAGGAGCTATTCTCCCTATTTTATTCTGAGAATTTGATTGGCTCGTGGCTAACTGTGACTTATGCACATCATTGCCATGGCAATCGCCCTATAACTTGTGCGAACTTTAAGACTTGTATCTTCAAACGTGAATGATATCACTTTGAGTTGGCACTTTAAAATCTTTCTGCCATTTGCATAACTAACCATCGGTTGTCAATGGCTCAATACGCTATGAATTTTGATTATTTGGAAGTTATTCCCTATTGCATGTTATTCATGGTCAATAGAAGGACATGATCTGGAAACTCTTTCTTCATATTTTTGTTCATTTCAATGGGACGTCACCGTGCACAAAGCAGTATTGCCAGTAAACATTTGAAAAAATCAAATTATCAACCAAAAGAAACCAATGTCAGTCTGCCGTCTAAATCTTAATTGCCTTGTCATAAAGGATTTGTATACTGTAGAAGCATTTTCAAGATATGTAGCAGCTTTTAATTGTCATAGTTGAATACTTCAGTGTGTAAGTTGAGTTTCCAGAACATGATATAAAAGTAAAGTGCTGCGTCGGCAGTATTAAACGGCTTGTAGATAATCAAAAGGGTTGGGAAACTGCCGGCACTTAAGTGTGGAGAAATTGAAGTTTCGAGCGAAGGCCGTTCATCGGAGTGAAATGACAGTTTCTTCATTGTTAAGTTCCGGCAGTTTCCCAGCGCATTGGATTATCTAATTGCCAGACCATGGTTTGATTGGCAACAATGGTACAGGTATTGAATTGATACAGGCATAGTATTGAAACCTAGTTATGAGAAAAAGTTGAACTACTGTTCACAGAATCTTCCGTTGTTCTTATTATGAATAAATATTTAGTGTAAAATAAGTTTTAAAAAAACATCATATGTAGCAATTGTAAAAGTTACTTTACCAAAAACTATTTATTACTTTGACATACGTCAGTATTGAGATGTTGAGAGTTAACAGTGTATTTATTATATTAATTGAAAGACTCATGGGTGACGAGGGAAAAGACATTTATTATTAAAATTACGAATAATTATTGTCATGTCTGAACGTTGACTTGATTATTTTGGGAATGATGGTTAACGGTGAATTATGGTAAATTGAGTTTACACCATATAGTCTGTGGTAGTATGGCTGCACAAAACTGTACTCAAAAGTAGAAAATCGAGGTAAATGTATCCAACTGTTGGATCGCGCTTTTTACTGCTCGGTTTTGGTCATCTAAATAACGTTTTGATATTACTTTGATGGTTTGCGGTTTTACCAAACAAAGTACCAGATTAAAAAGGTTGGGCACAAGCAGAATTCAGGAGCAAAAACACCGGAGCAAAGTTTCCCTTCATAAGAGTGAAACGTAAAATAACGTGAAAACTAGATAGTGTTTTTGTAGGAAGAAAAAATCATGAAAAAGATGACCTTGGTGAGGTCGATAGTGGAGATGGTCACGAGAACGTCCTTCCCTGGAACCCAAACTAAAGAGTGAGGTACAAACAGTGGAAAAGATTCAGATGCTGCTGTGTTCCGGTCCCAAGATCACACGAAACTGTAATGTCTTGGAGCAAATACACCCACCAGCGCAGTTTCAACTCACTTTGTTAAATTACATTCCTGAGTCTAATTTTACAAGCTACTACGAATTATAAGAGGGCATTTAGTATGGTAGAGACAGGTGAAAGAAGAAGAACGGGACTTTCATTGGATCGAAAGCTATATAAAATAATTAAGGTTTGCAAAGGTTCAATATCATAATTTATAGTTACGTTAACTCATTACGGTCCTAAAAACGATTGAAAAACTCTTGTTAAACTTCATACCACTTTTTGTTGCGCAGTAACGAACTGTGACATATTACGCGCGCTAAAAACCACTATTCTAACTCAACTTTTGATGCAGATTTCAAAAAATGTAGTTTCGAGCCGAAATTGGAACAGGAAGTAGCAAGTAGGTGGAAAGTGCGAACGTTTTCATGGTACACTCAGGTCCTGTATTTGAGGGGTGGGACCGAATAGAGCTAAGCAAGAAATTATGAGTCTTGATTGGTTGACCTGGTTCCGCAGTTCTTGCTCTCTATTCGATAGTCCACTTACTCTCTTGTTAGTTAGGGGAGGAGTCTTATCTTTTTGTGGGCGAGCAGTTTCAGTGGATCAATCAGATCCACTCGGATCACGTCTTTAGGACTTCCAGGTGAAGCCGTTGTTTCGAATTCTATGTTGTTAGCAAGAAACGTTTGAAAAGTATATTTCAGTACTAAACCTGGTTCACACGAGTGAAACAAGTGCAAGCAAGGTTGAAACAAAAGATCAGACACAGAGGGTATTTCTGAGGGATCATGCACGCATAAATGGAGGCACACATAACCTGTTTGCGTTAGTTTAACCACGGTTTCCATATAAATTTAACTTGTGTCCGCGCCTTCGTTCGCATAAAATTAACGTGGCAAAACACGAAAGGAACGGGGTTTATCATCTTTTTGTTATTTCACAGTTTCATTCATATTTCAAACTTAAATTCTGTTCCCAATAAATATTACGTTATGCTAGGAATTCAGTAAAGGCTAAGTAAAAATAATACTAGGCTGGACTAATACAAGCCAGAGAAAAAAGTTAACAATGTTACAATGAGGTTACTTTGACCTAGACATAGACATAAAAACCTTTTAAGCTACACTGGTAACGTTCATGACATTTTCAAGAGGGTATAACAATGTTGCTACAGGATGAAATTCCTGATTATAGAAATGGAGACAACTTCAAATCTTAAATCAAATTTTAAACAAACGGTATAACTGACTCATCAGGATATGATCGTCTAGACTATAATTTCTATAACACACCAGCTGATATAAGTATTTCGGAAGAGTCGCTGTCCTCGAAAAGTGTTTATATCACACACTTTGGTCTAACCATACTTTGATCAAAGAAACTTTGATGATGTTAACGGGCCTTTAAGATGGCGTTCAATAATCTATGCTATTCATTTCGTGTACTCCTATACCACACCACGCAAAACGATGATTTGTGTTTCACAACATACACAATGTGTCGTATGCTGGGTGTAATTTGAATATTAAACGAATAATCAACATCTTAAAAACGAAGAGAGCGATCGAAAAGCAAAGCCAGGGCGGGCCTAAGCTTGATATACGTGCGAGAGTAATCCTGGATCGCTAGTCCAGACCTGTTTTTCAATCCTTGGCGAAAATTATCCGGATTAGCATCGATTCTACCTTCGTAAACTCTGCTATCTTTACGAAAACTGCGCCTCGTAAACACTTCGTATCTTTGAAATTTGAGTTTGCAATTTGATGCTGTTTAAGTCTTAGGACATTTTTGCTGATCAAACTGTGGAACGCCATGGGGACGGGACCCGAATCATAATAGAGACCCCTGGTGTTACATTTCCTCCATCAACAAACATAGAGATCCCTGGTGTTACATTGCATCCTTTTGTGACGCCAACGGCAATTAAACTTGAATTACGTGCACTTGTGATTAGCGCGTGATATTAAGCAAGATGACCATCGAAGGAACTTTCAGCATTTGTCTTGCAGCTATTGCATCGTGCTTAACTGCTCTTGGTTTTGTTTTCTACGTCATGTACTTCACCTATATCCGCTGCGTAAAATATTCGCATATTCCTAGCCCTCCAGTTAAGTACTTCTTCAATGGGTATGTGAATGAATTGTCGATGGGAACAGGTTCGTGGTGTAGCGGTTGCGGGGTTTGTTCATCAGACACTTTTAAGATACGGCAAGGTTGTCGTCTTGTGGATATATCACATCCCACTAATCGTCGTTGATTTAGCCAAAGAAATTCTAGTAACCAAAAGCTTCCCCAAATCAAAATTATTCTACTCTTCACTTGTATCGTGTGGGCAGAGATTTTTAGGATCGGGACAAATGTGGACGAAGAAGACTGGAAGGAAAGTCAGATGCCGTCTTATTAACCCTGCCGCCTTCCATAGGAAATATTTAAAGTTCATGGTTCCCCAGATATACTCCAGCTGTGAAGTTGCACATGTTAAACGAGTTAAGCAAATTGACTTTGGATATTATTTGTTAAGTCGGTTTTGGTATTGATCCTAACGTGATAGATGACCATGCTTCATTTACGAAAGCTTTCGAAACCACTCTACAAAGTGCACACGCGGCGATCTTGTCCGCTTCATTTAGCAAACAGAAGGCTATAGAGGCCATTGGTTTTTACGAGAAACTGGTCAAGAAGTGATTGAAAAAAGGCGACAGAAAATGAAACATGGAAGAGACTTATCATTGGATTTGGTCACAAGCACTTTGAGAACGTCTGAAACTGATAGTATAATTATTGAAACGGAAGATCTTATCGATGAGTTTATTACATTCTTTTTTGCTGGCCACGACACAACGTCTTCATTGCTATCGTTCATCCTTATGGAGCTTTAAGATCGTCCCGATGTAAAAGAAAGATTGATAAGAGAAATAAACGAAGTTCTTGGTGAGAAAACAGAAGTGGAGTTCAGTGATTTAGCCAATCTCAAATACACTGATTTCGTCATAAGAGACCCTCCGCCTTTACCCACCGGTGGTTGGAACCCTTCGAGTTACCCGACAAGAAGAAAACGTTGCTGGTTATATCATTCCAAAAGGCACTGCTTTTCGGGTTAACTTCTATTCGGCAAGCCGGAACCCAGAACATTTCGACGAACCTCTTGAATTTAAACCAGAGATGGGAGTCAGGTGACGTTGCCAAATCGTCTCAATACAATTGGACACCATTCTCAGTTGGACCTCGTAATTGCATTGGATAATTATTTGCACTAATTGAAGCTAAAGTGGTGTTATCTCGGTTGCTAAGGGTATTTACGTTTTCCTTAGTACCAGGACAAACGAAGATGATGAACGAACGAATCATCTTCAGGCCCAAAGACGGTGAACTCTGCACGATCACAGTATGAAAACACAGCTGAAAACCATTTAGTAGTAGTTTGTGGGATATAGCGTTTCTGCATAATAACAACTCACTTACATTTAAGCTCTTTGAAAACTTGTGAGCTTTCAAACAGTTCAAATTGCATTCACAAAACTAATCTATACAATGTTACAATTCTTTGAAAATTCACTCATTGAAACTAATCACAAGTTGCACTCAAAGCCAGACGCATCACAACTGGAATGTGTGGTAAAAACCTGCCCAAATTTCCCAGAAGCCAAAAGTTCAAGAAAAAAACCCCTTAAAATTAGGGTAAAAATCGCCGGTTTAGCACTAAATTCATGAGCATTCTCATGAACTGCTGACTTGATTCAACCGCACACGGACATAGCAGTTAGGGGGAATGAAATCCACGAACGGTTGATGTAGCACAGCGATGGAGAAGGGGACACACTATTGGCCCACAGGCGAGGTGGGCGGATTCGTTTTCTATTAGACTCACCAATTAGCGTCTTCTGCTTTGTTCTATACCCGAACAAAGCTAATTTGTTCATAAACTCCCTGTTTCACAGCCTCCCTCTTTATGCGTAATCGACTTGGACCACCCTTGGCCCCAAAGGAGTGTCGTCCAGGTCTTCCTATCAATCAACGAACGATGTCAAAATGTAAGATGCTGCGAGGGCAGTATAAAAACAGCTCAGAAAGTGAAAAGGTTGGTAGACGGCCGACTACATGTGGGAAAATTATGACGTTTTTGAGCAAAGGCCCCGCGTTTTCCCTAGCTCATTAATCAATGAGAATACGGCCACAATGTGTCCAGTAAAGGCCAATAAATTGCTAAAAAATGCCGGCTTATTTTTCATAATCACCCCATAAAGTGGAACCCCTACACCTTGGCTAGAAACTATACCATTAAATCCACAAACACCAATGCTTGAATTATAATCTTACAATAATGAACGTCCATGAAGCCAATGACACACGGCTCTCTTTTCCGACAGCATCAGTCTTCTGCTATTTTACTTTGCCTAACGCCCGACGATTTTACTCGTCAAGGAAAGTCATCCTGCCATGAAGAGGTTAAAACTACCTCAGTTTACATTTGCTGGCAACAAAAGTGAAGTTAAGTTCATCAACAAATGTCGAACGGTGAGTTTGGGCTTAAACCTTTCTTGGCCACGGTTGCCATACGGAAACTTGTTCATTTTACTCTGGTATTAGTGATCTGGCATTAGCCAGAGTAAAATAATGAAAACCCTGTGGCAGTGAAAGGGTTAATCTGTTTGATATTTAAACGAGGCGACCCGTGACGTCATTTTGTTGACATAGCATTATGATCAGTTGGAAAGTAGGTTATATTTTATGAAACTGAACTATGTCACATTAAAATATTATCAGAAGTTTTCAGACCAACCAAGTCTGTAGAAAATAATACTACGTTGGTACTCAGTCCGTGGGGTTTTTATAGTCTGTGATAGACCAGATACATTGCCTTTAGCATTTTATGAATCTTGTAAATAAATAATCGCAATACCTTGCTTTTTGATGACAGGAGAAAAGAAATTAAGTTTTAAGGAGTGTGGTGACTGGAAGCTAAAATAATATTATGAGAACAGTAATTTAAAGTAACGCTGCCTCATGCAGTTTCATGAGTCAAAGTTTTGAGTAATTTCGTGCAATAATGTTGGAGATGCAACATCTTCCAACAAGTCAAAAAACTGTGTCAACGAGAAAAACTTCGCAGGTTGTCTCATTTACATATCAAACAATTTGAAATATCTCAATAATGATTTGAGAAATGGAAAAAGTGTGGAAAATGTTCCCTTATGATTTGAGCAGAAGAATGAACTCGGGTAGAGAACAATGATGTAAGTTGTTACTCCAGTGATGAACCATACCGGACAAGTAGAGAAAACTCTACCTGGCCCGGTGTGGTTCGTCACTCGGAGTAACAACTAACATCAATGTTCCCTTATAATTTCACGGGTTCTTTCTAATGAGACAAACCTAATCTTCGCTTTATAAGCACATTCAAAACGGTCAATGCATCTATTCGTCGCTTTACATGAGTCATTCACTGAATGTTTCAATGCGTGGAATTAAAATGAAGGTGAAGTATAGTTAAAACGAAGGCAAGCGGGATGGCAAAATTGAAGCACAGTTTACACTCTTAGTCACCATGAAAATGACTGCAAATAATTACACGCTTAAAGTGCGATAGCCACTGCATTGCTGATTATCGAGCCAGGTTATTTCTCATGTCTAATTGAATTTCCCCCTTTTGATCATTGAACACTGGTTTTGGGCACGTATGGTTCACGTAGATATTGGGAAAATTCGTCAATTTTATCATATCCTCGTACTTCGTGCGGCAGAAGTGGTAACTTTGTCACATGGAAATCTTCGTAGAGATCATCAATCTAGGAGGTAACACCAAGTATTGTCAACAAAGAGTGCAAAAAGCATATTTACTTAGTATAAATTAACCACAGATGTACTGGAAACGGTAAAATTGTGTCGAAAATTTGCCAGATAAGGTTGCATATTTACCTGCCATGAAATACGTAACAAAATATCACTTTGTGGCGCCTAGTAAATTTCTAGGAATTTGGCCCTTTTCCCTTTCTTTTATCGTCTCACTCTTGCTCTTATGAACAGGTGAGGAGTCCTGAGACATGTAACCGGTTGCTATCACACTGGTCGTAATGCAAACCGTGGTGCAAGCTGAATAAATCTCCCGCCTCGCCCGGGATCCTGCTTGTGTGAAACCTGATCGTCAGTGCGTTCATAAATTTAAGCCAAAGAGAACCCACGCATTTACTGTACATGATGAGAAGTGGATATACTTGAGAAAATCTTACGTTCCCACAGTTGCTCAAGATTAAAAAGTACTTCACGAAGAACGACAGACAACAAATATACGTACCTGTTCCAAATATTTGCATTGTATTTTACGTCTAGCTTGACATAACTTGCAAGTATCTGAAAAAAATATATAAACCATTCAATAAACTGTTTCCGAGTCGGGAAGCCATAATCCATTGAGACAACAGTGTACAAAAAAGAACATTGCACCAATTCACAACATTGTTTTATAAAAACATCATCTCCTCTCGCTATTTGGGGGAAGGGAGGAGGAGGTTTTTAAAAGGAAATTTGAAATAGAATTAATTCAAGTCTAATTCAAGTCTTATTAAGAATTAATTCAATTCCAATTAATTCAAGTGGTACGGTGATTTTGGCGAGGATCACTGGCTGTGTCAGGGGAGAGAAAACCGATTTCTGAGTACTAGACGGGAATCGAGCACGCAACCTTCTGAAGAACAGTGAGACGCTCTATCCATTCAGCTACCAATACTCAGATTGTGAGCTAAGTGTCAGGTTTGCCATATGTGCAACCTAAGCGGAAGTCACGGTATGATAATATCGATGGAAGCATTAAAAGCTGGATACAAACGTTGTTCGTGTGGGAACTTGGAGTATATCAGACGACCAGCGAACTCTTTTCTGAGATCATGAGCTTGATGAACGTTCGCTGGTCGTCCAAAAAGTCGTTAGACATGCGTAAAATATCGCTAAATAGAAGGCTACCCTAAACCTGTATTTTTAACGTTAAATAATTCAAAATGTTCTGTACTAACCCTTATCCACACTCTCAGGAAACACCAACTGGTTAACAATAATATTATGAGTGTCAATATCTGCCTTTGATAGCTCTTGAACCAACCTTTCGGTTTCATATAACGATAGGAATTCTGATATGCATACACAAACGAACGTCGTATGATCCTGTGAGCAAAAGAATCAAGACTTATGAACTTAACATTTTGTTCTTGTGAAAACGGAAAAACAAAATATTGACACATGTCTGCTCCGTGTTTCGTTATCACGCTAGCAAAAAACTTAAGCTTAGTTTTCACTAGTGACATAAGCATGACGATTAGTTAATTAGTAAACATGATTAGCTTAACTCCTTGTTTTAACGAAGTACAAAGGATTTAACTTACCACGAAGTGTATACTGCGCTTGCGTACATCTTTATGCTTATGCTTTTGTCGCTAGGGAAAACTATGCCGAAATACAAGCAGGAACTAGTATTGGTTAATCCATTGAATGTAAGTTTACAAATTACGATTTAGTGCATGAGCCAAGCTAATGATCATGGTGATGTAGGTCAACATCCCTATTTTGTATTTTCGAGTGACAGCATTGATAATTGTGTCACCTTCGGGGGGAAATGACAGCTTTTCTTACCCCTCCCAGGCCATTTTTCAACATGAGAGTTATACATATCATTCTTATGGTGATATGATTAAATTATTGTAGCATTGTTTGGGACACTCTGTCTGATGGTCTTTCCTTAAAATTACAAAAATTGCAAAACATTATGATGTTCAAAGTGCTTAATAACTTAGTTCCTGATTATTTAAAGAACTTATTTTGAGAAATTATTCAGGTTCATGAATATAGCATGCAAAATTCCGATTTAAATCTTTTATCACCAAAACCAGAAACCAATTTTCTTAAAAAAGTTTCTCATACAGTGGCGCTGTCCTTTGGAACTCCTTACCAAGGAATGTTTGTATGGCTCAAACGCCATACAAACATTCAAGAGATCAAGAGATCTCTAAGGCTAAGCAGTGTAAATGACATCTGGGTAATTACTTCTATTTTCATCATCTTACTTTACTCTTAGTATTTTCTATATAGCTTTACTGTAGATATTCGTACTTATTTTTTTAATGTATGTAGTTAGGCACGTAACTCAGGAAGAGAACACTTGTGATGAGTTTTTGATGTGGGTACATAAAGCATTCATTTATTCATTCATTCATATATTAACTCAAGAAATGGATTATTAAATCTCCCTCAGAAATCTTTTTTATAGTTTTTACACTTCTAGTATGTCAGATACCCAATCCAGCACGGCTGGGAAAACACAAAATTCGGATATTCAGTTAATGGCCGCCATATTGGAATTGTATCTTTTTACAGAGAAGTATAAAATGTGAGCCTTTCTGTGACATATCAGTAAAACATGTTTTTTAACGCTTTCGTCACAACATTTAATAGACCTTTGGGTGACTTATGCATTTTTTGCAGTTTCTTTATCAAAAAATGAGGTTACCTGAAACAAGTCGGCCTTTGGCAATAGCACGAATCATATTATGGTCAGCAGCATAGACTGAAGGCTCATAAAAGGCGTCCAACCTCATGAAAGTACAATGCCAAAGATGGCAAAAGAAAACAAAAAACAATTTCTATTGTATGTTGCCGAAAATAATCTCCACATTCAAAATAAAAAAAAAAAAACAAATACCCATAACATTTATTTAAATGTTTGTGGAATTATAATGGAAACATAGGGCCAAAAATTATATCCATACGGCCATTCCACCCCCGAAAAAATGACATAAGGTGGCACTATCATACGTGTGTAGTTACTACGGATAAAGAGCTGTCCAAAAGTAGATGCCGAGCTTCGTCCCCAAAGTTGTACTAATTATCCCCCTGGCTCATACACTAATTTATCGGACGATTTATTATCTTCATGTAAGAAATTAACTCACAATTATATCAGTAACTTATCTACAAAGGCATTGCAGTGTTCGTCGTGAGTGTTCATGATTTTGAATTAATTCCAGATTTCAGGAGAATAAACGAACCCACTGAATTGCAATGTGTAAATGTACCTCGACCAAAAAAACCCTATATATCTTAAGCACATTTAACACCGATTTAATCGATGTTGTTGTCAGTTTCACGTCAGTTAGCAAATTTAATGGTCCTCTGAAGAAAAAGCATTCGTGTGAACGGAACGTTTCAGATCCAGGCTCACTTTTAGGCATATTTAACAAAAAGAGCTGTGCAAGTTAAAATTGCACGAATCTGGGGCATCTTAACTTTATCCATTCATTTACTTCCATTCAACTTTATCCATTAAGAGAAGCCATAAGGCTTCTTGTATTACTTCCTCACCACTTTTTTTGACTGTAATCGTTAGTTTCGTAGAAATCATCTGTAATTTTCTCATTTGTGGTAATTCATTAAATTCATTAAATTCAAAATTAATGCATTAAATTCATTCTTGCAAAAACTTGCAGGAAAAGCTTAAACCCAGAATTGCGTTGTAAGGGCCTGTTCGTCCTCAGGCAAACTGAAAGGTTTAGGAGAAGATGTATGTTAAAAGTCAACTAACTTACGAGAAGTTGAATCGCAGAGAAATAATCCCAACAATCTTGTGTAATTTACCTAAAACTCGCAACGTTCCATAAACTAGCTCTGCCAAGTGAGGTGTCAGGTAAAGGTTTGAAGCATAATGTGGGATTTGCATGACAAAATGTCACATTTTGTGAAAATAAGAGAAATATGTACGATACCGGATTTTTTAATTTTTCGCTAACTTCTTTTATGACAGGTAAACTTTCTTCTAATTTATCGGTTAATTTACCAGGATCAGGATCACGAACTCCAAGCATGCTACTGAACTGTAAAATAGGAAAGAGTCCGATTAGTATTTGCAAGAGATTTACCAGGTGGGAACCCAATCTCAGAGAGAATATTAAAGCCCATCGCAGTATTAAATGGAATATTTACGTTTGGTATTTTAGTCCAGTTAAAATCTGCAAGTACATATTTGCAAACTGACTCTAAATTCAGTAGCTGCGCACGAAACTCCAATCGAGAGGGTCTACTGTACGCTGTTAATCCTTCAACGTTTAGTGTTTAATGTATCAGGAACAAAAGAACAAACGAGAGAACAAAGAACAAAAGAAAAAATTATTAAAGGTTTAACTATTAATGGTTTAACTCTGGAAATTTGCGTTTTGTAACAGATCTAGTGAGTAATGTTAGACACAAGTCACTCCGAGTGACCAACCATACCCGACAAGTAGAGAAAACTGTACTTTGCCCGGCTGGGATTCAAATCCGCGACCTTCGGTTTACTAGACCGACGCTCTACCAACTGAGGTACAGGTCAAATTGGGAGCTGGTCGCGTAATGATGTTACTTTGGTTTTTGATATTTCGAAACAGACTAGTTTCTTCAATAGCGGGACATTTTAAGTCTTATCTGAATTAGAATAGCCGATGTAGGAGAATGAACTCGAGTAGAGAATAATGTTAGACACAAGTCACTCCGAGTGACGAACCATACCAGACAATTAGAGAAAACTCTACTTGGCCCAACTTGACCTGTAGCTCAGTTAGTAGAGTTAGTAGAGCGTCGAACTATTAAACCGAAGGTCGTGGGTTCCAATCCAAGCATAGTTTTCTCCGCTTGTCCGGTATGGTTCATCACTCGAAGTGATTTGTGTCTAACATTCTCTGTCCGAGTTCATTCACCTACATCAGCAGGATCTAGTGAGATCTAGGCTAAATGTAGCGAATTTGGCTGCTGTGATGTGACTTGGCAGGTTGAGCTGTTATGAAGAGGTCAATACACCTGACGATGATGATATGCCGCGAATATTCAAGAGGGGGAAACCGCTGTAATCTCTGCCTCGAAGAAAATTATTGAAAGCAGACAAAAAAACACTTAGGGACAGAAGATCGAACTGGTTTCAAAAAGCCACCATAAAAAAAACAACTGTGCATTTCATATACTCGTCGCCTAAAAAAAATGGTGACTCATCAGGCCTTCCAAGTGCAGAGATGCACCTGACAAATAGCAGAACGCGGTTTTCGAGTGTGAGGATATTGTATTTTTAACCTAACCGGGACCTGTTGCGAAAAATGCAAAATCGGGTCTTCCGGCTGGAAATCGGACCCGCGATCTCATGAATCTAGTACGATGCCCTCACCACTGAGCTACGGAGACCGTTTCCGAGAGCATGGTCAGGAGTTGTGTATTTGTTGTGGGTCATGCCGATGAAGCGAATTGGCTATATTCAACAAAAATTGTGGCATTTACACTCGATTAATAACATTTAAGTGAACATTTTCGGGAGAAAAAAAATTTCCTTCATCGAAAATGTTCACTTAAATGTTATTAATCGAGTGTAAATGTACAATATTCGTTGAAGACAGCAGAACAAGACCGGGTTCTTCCCATTGGCCTGAAGATCCCGCAAAGCGTGAAACTCCGGGTGGCGACAACATCTTAAGTCTATTGCTAACTAATCACTTTTCTCTGCCGCCCAAGACATTGAGCATGCACAAATTACAAACACTTGTTTTCCTGTTTGCTACTTATATACTTATTTGTCAGACGGCTAGTGAACATTCGTCAAGCTCGTTATCTCAGAAAAGCGATTTCCGAGCCCCAGACGGGAAACGAACCTGCAACCTTCTGATGGCTGGCGAGACGCTCTAACCTTTAAGCTACCACGGCCCGGAATGTGAACCTTAGCTCACCATCCGAGTCGTGGTAGCTCAGTGGTTAGACAGTCCTACCGGCCATCACAAGGTTGCGGGTCGGATTTCCGTCTAAGGCTCAGAAATCGTTTTTCTGAGATAACGAGCTTGACGAACGTCCACTAGTCGTCAGATATTTACCAAGCTCCCACATGAACCAAATTAAGTGTTCAGCATTAAGTATACCTATTTGTAATGTTTATAAAATGAATTACCATTCTGTATCGGGTATACAGACACGCGGCGAAGCTGAGTGTCTTTATATCCCGTTACAGAACGAGCACGAATTACTACATGTACTTATAAACTACTTATAAAACGTCCCTTATTTCTACATTTTAGATTAATATTTAGTAGGAAAAAAAAGTTAAAACAAGTTATTTATACTCGCAAAAGTTCAATTTAAGAGCGCGAAAGATGATGCAAAACTGTTTTAACAGACACTAGTGGCCGTAAATGTGATATAGAAGTGATGTTTATTTAATCAGTTTCTGTGTCATAGTACACAGAAACTGATTATACTTTAATTCCTTTTGAATTGTCCTCTTCAATTATTAATGACTTTAATAAATATATATACATATATACATACATCTATATATCATATATATATATTTGTATGCCACAATGCCGCTTTGCATTGTGCGCACGCTCACGGCTTGCAGTTAGAGCGCTCTGGCAAATGGCTTTGATGTCCCACATTTGTGAGGCATCAAAGGTGAGTGTAAATAGCAGTTATCTTCATCCTGCTCATCAGCACTACACTGATGAGGCCCAAAACTGGGCCGAAACGGTTCCGTTTGTAGTTATATATAAATAGATATATATATATATATACAATATATATATATATAGTGTATAGAACGATAAAGAACCGACCAGGCCTACTCAGAAGACAAACCATCAAGATATATAACAATAAAAATCCTCTACGGCTGAAGTTAGATTATAAAATGAAAAATAATCTTATAAAAACTTTATTAAATTTTCGGCTGCATGCTGTAGCCTTCTTCAGAATAAACTAAC
>JBAHVQ010166313.1:4968-20056 GCA_036872915.1 Nanipora kamurai | reverse complement strand
AGAAAAACTAAAAAACATCGTGAATTTTATGAGAATTATATGCCTACTAATTTTATCAAGATCTTTTGGTAATATATGTATCTATATGTATCTATATGTATATGTATATGTATATATGCGCACGCTCACTGCTTGCAGTTAGAGCGCTCTGGCTCCGTCTGTAGTTATATATATATATATATATATGTATCTATATGTATATGTATATATGTATATATATATATATATATCTATATCTATGTGTGTGTGTGTGTATATATATATATATACACATATATAATGGTCTTTCATAGATGTCATTACGTAGATAGTCTGGAATGTGTTGTCGTCGTGGCGTAGTTGCGTAGGCATTGTTTGTCTCTGTATTTCAAAAAGATTCCGTTCTTTTGTTGAGGAGGGTTTTCGGGTCGGCTCTCCTGATGGCGGTTTTTTCTTCAAGGCACAAATTGCATCTTTTTCCTCCGCTTGCGTATGCTTTTGCTTGGCTTCAAAAATAAACCCCAAAAATAGCTCACATTGTTGAAGGAAAACATTAGCATATGAGAAAAACAAGCTCTGATTTATTAGTATTCTTTGTATAAATAATACTAATAAGGAGTGCTTTATCAGATATAAAGTCCATGCACGTGATGTATTATCGGTGACTCGATAGGCTAAAATGCTCATCAATTATTCATGAATTATTCATGAGTTTTTGAATCATACTTACAGACACACGTCACGGTTACGATTTTCCTTTGAGTGTCCGGTTTGAATTACCGGTTTGATTTCGTTTATAGTAATATATAATATTAATTGTTGTTAATGAATGAATTTGGCAATATCTAACTGACCACTTTCTACTTAAAATTCATTTCTTACGTTATTAGCTGTCATCGTTTCTTTGATTTACTTACGCCATCATTTATAAGAGCCTCATTCTTATCACAACGACCCTAAAAACAATAACTGAAATCAGAGAAGAGATAAACACAATTTCCTCTTATCAAGGTTAATCCCCTGCAACGACAGAGACCTATCTATTATCATAACTATTATCATAACTTGTAAAAATGTATATTTGAATCATAATTTTTGTATGTCAGATGCAAATTAAATAAGATATGACTTTGAGATTAAATACACATTCATCTTAACCTTTTGTGAATATATTCATCAAAGCGATGTAACGGTAAAGGAGTAAAAAGACCCAGCAGACAAAATATTTCAATCTTCTACTGTTCCTTTTTAACTCTTTAACGCCCAGTGTTCGATATATCGGACACCATGAACAAAAGAACTCACGAGAGAATAAAGCAAAAACAAACAGAGAACAAAGAACAAAAGAAAAAATCAGGCGTTAACCTTTAACCCATACAATTTTTTTCTTTTATTCTTTGTTCTTTCTCTGGTTTTGCTTTGTTCTTTCGTTTGTTCTTTTGTTCTTTGTTTGTTTTTGCTTTGTTCTCTCCCTTGTTCTTTCTTTGTTTTTGCTTTGTTCTCTCGTTTGTTCTTTTGTTGTTTCTTTGTTTTTTCTTTGTTTTCTCTTTGTTTTCTCGTTTGTTCTTTTGTTATTGGTGTCCGATATACCGGAACCTGCCCGTTGAATGGTTAAAAGTGAATCTGAAGATACCGTTTGATAGATATTCTACTAGTCAGGTTTACTGTTGCTTCGAATCAACACTACAATATACCAAGCAACACCTGCTAACCTCGGTTGGCACTGCGCTGTCGCCCATCAACTTGTACCAGAATGCATCACCATTAGCCCTTGTAACCTTGTATTCCATACACTTTTTCCAAACTTTTTTTGGTAGAGCTGACCTTACCCAAAACCAGGTGAAGACGTTGGTGGTGATAGTTCCTCCATTTATCGGCTTACATTCCTTTGCGCAGTAATTATCTTTACCTCCAACGGTACCGTAACAAGCACAGCACTGAATGAAAAATTGAGTTTGTGGTTATAACTTAATGGACGAGACTAAATGTAACAGAAAACTTTGATTATGTAGGGAAAACTTACATGGCCCTTGTCACAGCCCACAAATGCAGTCGCAGGGTAACGAATTCCTGATACGTTACCAACAGTACTATAACTGAGAGAAATAACGTAGCTTTTGTCACCTTCTAAATTCTATCCAGGGAGGGGACGGTTTTTATAAAGATTGCTATGTTTTATTTCTTATACACATTTAAAGAATATTGAGTAGTGTGCCCCAAAACGTGTTCTTTTAAATGACAATAGCTAATCTTTCGTAAAATTCTAACCGAGTTAAATACTGACAGAATACAATAATTAGGATCCAGGTGATAAAACTCAAAAATTGAAAAAGTATGGTGAAGACACAAAAATAGTCTCAGATCATTAGAAAGATTTTAAAACTGATAATGATAAGTTAAGTTTCTATTTAATTTAAACAACATACCTGAAAGCACCGGAGTAATCAATTTGGATTGGGTATGTATGATGATAGGCGAAACCTCTAGGACATGGTTTCTGTAAGCAAGAGTTCATCATGGCCTGGAAAATTAACATTAGTCGCTGCAGCATTGTTCACATTTTTAGTATTAACTGCAATAGTAAATTCGGAAACGATCTGGGATTTATCAGTCAGATGCTTTAGCTTTTTAACCCTTTCCGTATCAATGGGTAGCCTTAATGGTTATCTTTGACGAGTAAAATCGTCTGGGGTAAGCCAGAGTAGGGTACGTGCGAACTTGGGAAAGGGTTAAAGAGATAGTATTTAAACCTTTCCCTACCAGCTCAGTAAAACCATCTGAGTGAAATAGGAGCGTACGTCTGCAGCTTGGAAAAGGTAAAGGATAATCTTTAACCTTTTTCTTATACAATAGCAGTTTTCCCTTAGAAGAGCACAGTCTTATAGAGAATAAAATGCTAGAGAACGTCCTTGGTTGGGAAAGTGTTCAAATTGACATTTGCAACGCGTTTTTGTGATTAAAAATTATCTCACCAAAATACACCTTCAGTAGGTCCATGCAAAGGTAACTATCCCATGTATTTATGAACTTAGGATTTTTTGAACTCATATTTTGACTTACCCATCCCAACTTTGTGGTGGGATGATAGTAACCACCAAATCTTGAGCACTGGAAAGTAGTACTTGCAATCTCCTCTGTTACCAAGTCTTTCACGTAGCCTATGTCCCCAATTCCAGGAGATGTTGAGTCACAGCCTCCCTTACCCAGGATCATTAAATTCTTTAAGTGACGTGTCGAATTTAGTCTGTAAGACCTTATTTTTTGAAAAGAAAGAAAAGGAGCACCAGAAAAATGCAAGGTATGCTTGGTTCACGCTTTTGATTGAGGCTTTTGTCAAAGTACCATACAGTATATTTTGAAGTTAAAGCACAAATATATTGGGCTCCACTATTCACGTGAACTGACCGCAAGCAAAAGACCTAGGACTAACACCACAATAAAAATGCAGTTTCATGACTGTATTCAGTTGTAACATTCTATGCCTTTTGTGAAAATGTTTGAAACTTTTTCAGTGTTCACTAAAGGTAAAGGTATTTCCATTACAAATTTACAAACACAATGTGGCATAGTTCATCAGATATTAAATAACTTGAATTGGAAATGGATTAATCCTTTAAATGGATTAATCCTTTTTTTATCCTTTAGCATTAAAATAAAACGTGGTGTTCCACAAACTATACATAGTATGGAAATGGATTTTTAGTCCCAGTCCACTTTCGTGTTTTTAGATTACCTGGATTATTAGGAGAAATCAAAGTAATTTAGAAAATACACACTGACACCTTAAACATACATCAAGACCAGAGCTTCAAGTTTGACAAAGCTCATGTTGAAAAAAAATTTACAGAAGAATACTTGAAGAACTTAGTCGGATCACGATGGTGACTACAATTTTGTGAGTCGAACACAAACACGTAAATATCCAATCGCCGATAAGATAATCGAATCAATAAGGTGTTCAGACTCGGATGTCAGAGCAAAGTATATAGTAACCGCAAGACTTCTGGTTCGATATCTGTCTGGAAGAATTTCTCTAATAGTCTTCAATCACTATAACAGCAAGAAGAAGCGTTTTGAATAATTTCGAAAAAAAATTATGAAAACTTCAACGCATACCAGTGGGCTTTGGTGTCTTTAAAGTTCTCACCCGTTGCTACTTGAACCCTGAAGTCCAAAACCGGTGCGTCACCAAGTGCACTAGACCAATGAGGTTTACCAAAAGGTTCAACGGGGTAATCGTTTGATGGAACGGACCAAGTAAAAGAGTTGTTTTTTCGACCAATGAGCATGAAGCCTCCTCCGTCAGTGGTCATGTCGCACCAAACCTCGTGGGAAAAAGACATAAAATTGATCGAAATATTTGACGATTTACACTTATCAGTATGGTACGGATTTGATAATAGTTATCCCTGTCTGTAAAAACAGGTTGCCGCAATCCTCTACCGGGATTTGAAAGCCCACGAGCATTAAAAAACTCCCCTGCGGCTGACCTTTTCAAAGGACACTCAGACTTTAAAATCCCGGTAAGTCATTGGGCACGTATTTGAACTATAATTTCCAAGTGAGTTTTTCGGAGGGAACCAAATTTGATAGTATAACGGTCTTGATATATCACGCATTGGGCAAACGGTTTTGATATGTCACGCACTCAAAGTTGGCGCTGGCCATTTTGTCCTACCAGTTTGAACAGCGAATAGACAAATCGCGAAATTGATACGTTGCTAATGAACACTATTGTGATCTTAAGAGGTTTGTCTCATGAGCTGTCGCAATGTTAAAAAACTACAGTGAAATTTTGGAGTAATCTGAACCATACGCATGATTTTTAATTATATATCACCTAGAACACTTACAACTATCTCAAGAATGAGAACGTGTATCCTTTATTACTTTAAAAGTTATTTCAGGTAAACCAAACTTATTAACTCTTCACTGGTCGGATCAGTCTTTTACTCGATGGGCTATTGGTACCACTAACTGCAATAGTCATGTAGCGTAAAAAATTTACTGCAAATACTCTTTGTATGTACACAATCTGATTCACTATCATGCCAATTGTTCTTTAAGTATATCTTAAACATCTGATGAAAAGTCCTCTTCTTGATCTCTTCTTGAACTATTTTAAACAAACCTTTTTGGGATAAAAACTTCGAAATTGTACCCAGTAGAAGCCATCCTTAGCCTTGACATTCTTGTCCAATATGTCTGAGCAGTCGTAGCCTGGATCGAAAAACTCACCTGGTGAGCTTGAATCTAGGGAGAAAAAACCTGAATTATATTTTTCCAAACAAAGATTAACGTCGTGGATTTGAAAACATTTCCCGTGGAACATTAGTATCCTTGCTAATAAGTATATTTGCACAAACTTCGACCGCTTTTAAAATTATGCTTCGAACTTACAATACACTATTTACTCAGAGCATTGATTATACACGATGATTTACGCAAAAAAGGTATAATTTTTCCCTCTTTATGACTAGTAAGTCTGTTGATTACGTCTATTACAAGTAAATCACGCACCATCGGTTGTCTTCCAAGCAAACATGCCGTTGTTTTCAGCGCAAATAAGAAGTTTTTCATTATCTTCTCGATCTTTGACCAGAACTTGCGCTCCATGGTTGCTTTTATCACATAAACCTGGGTCATTTCCATCGAGGATTCTAACGGTCTGGTGACGGAAAAGAAGGCTTGCTTTAGGTTATATTTGACCAGTACATTGGTCTAAATGTTTCAATTAATTTCAGAGTAACTAAACATGAACATGCCGCAATGCTTTCAAAAGATTTTCAAACAAAGAATATGTTTTGGAATATCAGAATAATTGCTCTTCTATGACGGCTTTTGGGAAAACAACCATGAATAAATTACAAATAAACATGAAATAATACAAAGAAAAGGAAAGATCATGAAATGATTACTTCAGTGACTGAGAAGGGTTGAATGGAAAAGACATGCGTTAGATGGGATTCATCAGAAGCTTGCTACTGCAAGTTGTTTTATTATCATCAATTAATAGCACTTGCTCTAGAAGTTTTCCTCTTTGTAGGTTCCACGTTTGGTTAACAAGAAGTTATTTAGTTTTGAGTTAAACATTGACAAAAGTCTAAAATTAGCGTTAGCAACGAAGAAATGACGAGTTAAAATTTGAAAGAAATAGATACAAAATAAATCGAAATCATCACTATAGAATGAGGATCAGATAAATATTTACCGGAGAATGCTAAGCTGAACTAGTAGTTGTCAGGAGGGATAAAAGTTAAGGAGAATGAACACTAAACCGTTGGAAATGAATCGGAAAATACATAGTTTCAAATAAATACGTGTTTCGAGGACGTAGAGCTTAAAAGAAAAATAAATAAGAATAAGAACTACTGGCGACCAGTGGACATTCGTCAAGCTTGTTGTCTCAGGAAAAAGATTTCTGAGCACTAGACGGTAACATCTAGGGCTTCGAAATCATTTTTCTGAGATAACGAGCTTAACGAACGTTCGCTAGTTTTCTGATATTTACCAAGCTCTCTCATGAGCCAATTTTGTGTTCAGCATTCAATAGGTAAGAACTACTAACCTTTTTGTTGGCAAAAAGTGAAATAAGGTATAGATTAACGAGATTTAATAGTGGGAAGTTCAAACTGTTGATATATTGAAGACGGATGTACCTGAATGGTCTTGTGAATACAAATTCTAAAACTGGAGAATGAGAAAACAAAAACTAACCCCATAGACGTGGTTGGAATGCAAAAAGTAGAACAGAGCAGCAAGTTCACACAGTAACCTCATCTTGACGTTCATCACTGTAAACCAAAAGGTAGTGAGCGAGGCTGAAATAGCAAATTTATTTGCCCGAAGGAAGAAGCTAAGAAGCAAGCTAAGTCTCCTTATTGATGTCAATCAAAAGAAGCTCAAAGAAAACATTTAGAGCACTTAAATAAATTATAAATTTAAATATGTTGATTAAAAATCAATGTAGTTCTGCTTACTTACTTAAAGGAAATTTACACAGATGTCTCGCAACAACTAGGAATTTACACATCTGAGACAAGAGCACTAATAAATAAGGTAATGAATTTTAAAAATAGAATAAATAAATAATTTAAATGATTATTATGCAATTCAGCATAACTACCTAAAGGCGCAGTTGGGAACTTAGCTTTGAGACACCGGTAGAAAGCAAACCTGTGACAATTACCCCGCAATATCGCAATCAAGATAATTTTTGCCGTGTAAACACTCGATCCGGATCACGATCGAGTCAATCCAGATCGGGAGGTGGATTGCAATCACGATTAAAAATCACCGTGTAAACGGTTTCGGGATTGCAATCTCAAAACCGACGCACAAAGTAGTCGCATATTATATTGCTTTTTATGAATATCGCTGATTAGCTGTCAATTTGTCGCTGACTCTTTTTAAAAACACCAAAGTATGTGTTCCCACTCAGGTTTTCGATTGCGATTGCGATTGCGATTGCGACGATCATCCGAATCCCGATTGAAATTGTATTGTCACGTAAACACAACTCACGATTGGCATTGCAATTACGATCCATGAATCGCGATTGCTGTCCCGATAATTTTACATCGTGTAAACAGGTGCCATTATACATTTTTCTTACATCCTGTCTTTTTATTTTAAAATTTCTTAACGGATTTCTGCTTTAATTTCATATAGTTTGATGAAATTTGTCATTTCAACTATTATACAAACAAGGAAAATATTTCTCAACAAAAGTATCAGTAAAACGATAATGAAACTGATAAGTTTTAAAAAGTATGGAGAATACTAACATTACAAGAAGATGACAGCCTTGATGAAGTTTGAAAATCGTGTTAGTAATTATTTGCAGCTCCATAATCTAGCTACACCCAGCCACTACAATACAAGCTTTGTTCAAAAGCCATGTAATTCCAATGGCTTCAATCAGATGGATCAATTTAGAGTGAATATTTAATTATCCATTGAAAATTTAATGGTATATGATATAGGAGCCGGAGTTGCAATGGCATTTCATATATGATGACCTTAGGGAAAGAATAAGACGATGAAAGTTGATACAAGGATCCAAGTAAGTGTGTAGTATATCATACACAAGAAGGAGAGTTTCATTAGGATATCTAAACACGCAGAAGTTTGTTGAAAACTGAGGCGATAGCCGAGGCTTTTTACAGACTTTGAGGTGTTTGAATATCTGATGAAATACGAATTTCGAGGGCATGACATTGCATCTGAAAGGAATCAGTATTTGAGGTGAAAATCCAGGTGAAAGTTGGCTTAATTTATATGATTTCGTCCTCAGATATCCACACAAAGTCTAAGTAGTCTAAAAAAGTCTAAATACATTTTGCTCATAAATTATTAATGAATTTGAGATTCCTAAATAAATATGCTTTCAAGTATCATACGGATGTTCGTTAAGGGTTGAAAGGATGTAAAAAAGGGTAACACCTAAGCACTTAATTCTGTTATTCAAATTCTTCATGATTCGATTATATGATCTTATCTCTTCTCATTCAGATCATATTGGTATCAAGAATCATACGCTTTGGTAAATCCTCGATTCCCTGGTGTTGGGAAAGAAGTTAGGCTAAGAGCTGCTTGCGGTGATCGACTGACTGGGGAGCTCCGAAGGCCCTCCTTTACTTTTTTTCTGTATAAGCCCTTGTAAATGAGATATGTCCATATGATCTGATATTCTAGGGGCTGTTTACATGAGCCAGTTAACCTGGTTGAATTGTTTAACTTCTTCATGTCCGTATAGATCCTCAGTGACCTATGGAGACTTTAGTATTTAACTCTGGCTAACGCCAGACGATTTTACTAGTCTAGGGTCCTGGGGACAGGAAAGAGTTAACCAGGGCTTAAAACCTATCTCCTTAAGTCCTACCTGTCCGTATAGGTCCTCAGTGACCTATGGAGACTTTAGAATTTAACTAAACAATTTGGCAGGATGCACGTATTGTTGACCTTAACTAGAACCATAGAGTTTGTATAGGTACTAACACGTTTTAGAGTTCAATTTGAAATTATTGCAACAACTGCATTGTGAATTAATGATTATGTGTTCATCCGGATCTTTGTTCAAAAAATTTATGTTTTTGTCTTACGCTTCGGTTTCCTGTAGGGAAACCATCTTCAGAGACGTGAATGATGACAGTTGGAAAAAGATTTTTCAAGTGTCGTTAGCGATGCGTAAACTTGTTTGCCTACGTGGACATGGTTTAAATTAAGCCAAACACCGGATGGATTGGAGAGGGACAAGTTGTTTAGACTTTACAACGAACTATTTTGAACGATCCTTTCTCGAAAGCTGGTACACGAATCTCGACAAGGATGAAATTAACATATTGGAGACTTCTGAAGGGGCGGAATTGTTTGCACCACCGATACCCACGCAGGGAAACAAGTTTGCGTATCGCTGACGCAACTTGAAAGATTTTTTGCCGATCGTCATTATTTACGTCTCTGTTTTCCGTACAGGAAACCGAAACGTTAGACAAAATCAAAAATTTTTTGAACCATGATCCGGATGGACATACAGTCATTAATTCTTACACAATCCGAATTCAAACCATTTACTGAGCTGCATTGTTCAGAGAGCAAAAATTTGAGTGAGCTCGTAGGTCAAACACAATTTAAAAGCTTTGAAAAGCGTGCAAGCCGAAATCAATGAAAACAGCATGAGAAACAATATGGCTACCTGTTAGAGATTAGCATGAAAGTGACATATATACGTGGGTTACGAAGACCAAAGATTTGCACTAAACTTGCGTTTTTCGATTCAGCATCTAATTAACTCAATACTGCTCTGTGTTATCTTAAATTTGCGACGCCGAATCCAAACAGAAAAACTTTTTTGCATATTACTCAAATCTAATATGCTAAGGTTTAGGAAAGGAAAACGACTTATACTTTTGATGGTAGGCAGAGCTATCGTAAAGTGGAAAAGGAATATTGACTCTTCAAGACGATTCGAATGATTTTGTTTAGATACGCAATGACGACAAGTGTAATACAAATGTAGTGAACACTAATCTGGTTCATGTGAGAGCTTAGTATATATCAGACGACCAAAGAACGTTCGACAAGCTCGTAGTACACATGACGAACCTGCACCTTAGTTCACCATCTGGGTTTTAGTAGGTCAATGGTTAAAGCGTCCCACTGGTCATCAGAATGTTGTGCGTTCGATTCCCGTTCAGGGCTCAGAAATCGTTCTTCTGAGGAAACGAGCTTGACGAACGTTTGTTTGTCATCTGACAATCGTTATTAAAGTTGATTAAACATGAACAGTTCGCAAACGTTGCAATTCAAAACTGTTGATCACGTTAATATCAATCAAACAATTTTGTTAAGGAAGAAATAACAGGTGGACCACGAGTGCTTCTTTTTTGGTAAAATTTCTTTATTTTGCACCTGTTCACAACGCCCATACTATTAGACAAATAATCCAGCTTTTATCTTAATTTATCGTAGAAAGGCTGGATTGTTGCAAAGCTATCTTTGATATTTACAGTCGAACAAATTGAAATTTCATCATGTCTACTCCGTAAGCTATTGCTATTTTCAATGAATAAAGTAATACTCAAAAGTTTCGGTAATCACTGAGTATTTTGATTAAATACAATACAATGGAAACTCCGTAAATAGAAATTATTTTTAATTCTCAACGTTTGAACTATCTGATGATGACTACAAGGTAGTTCAAACGTTGAGAATTAAAAATGATTTCTATTTACGAGTTTCCATTGTATTGTAAAGTAATACACCACGATGAGCATTTACTGGGAGACGAGAAAAGTGCCTCATCTCACATATCTAAAAATATTTCGTCTCATTAACTTTTTCAACTTTTAGAGCATCATTTCGTTTTGAAACCGACGTAGAGGTTTAATATAAAGTATAATATTTCGCTAGGGCAAAGCTTCTTGGGGCAGCAAGAAATTTGTTACGCAATCAAAGATTATAGCATGAAATTAACCTAGGGATTCCAGATGGCTTTAGTTGAAAGTGGGTTTTTGTCAGAACCCCTTTCTGCCGCAATACTCCCCCAGTATACTAGTACTGACCATCAAGATTCTTTGTTGAGGACTGACTTGTTCGAAGGATATCGAATTTCATGGATTTTAAGTTAAATCTGAGGATACACAAAATGAAAGCAATCATATAATAATTATGTATTGAAAATTTCTGTTTTGACTTCGATGAAATATAAAAGTTCTAGCTAGCAACGTCACTGAAATTGATAAAGTAAACTTATTTCATGCTGAATGATTCATTCTATATGCATAAGAAATTGTAACTTCTTTGCCAAAATGAAATGAATTAATACCTACTTGAATCGCCCATTTTTCATCTAACGTTTGGTTCATATGATGGAGTTACTATTCAGGAGTTAAAAGATCGAAGCCTTCCTACGTTTGTAAAATGTCATGGGACATAAAATTCCTTCTTGTGAAAGAAATTGTGGAAAACTAGAGCAACTATACATCGAAACAAGGTAATTGCTGCCGAGCTTCAGCGACGCAGCACACTAATTCTGCCTGTGATCTCGATTTTGTGTCCAGTAGTGAAGATAATTTCAAAACGAGGCAGATTTTGATCACGAGGTCCGGATGTTAATGTAACTTCGCGTATACTACGTATAGTTTGTGGAACACCACGTTTTATTTTAATGCTAAGCTTTCGACCTGTTGACTCAGGACTTCATCAGAGCAACTGTCAACGGCCCGTTGGCTCACGTCATACATACGAAGCAACTGTAGAAATCACGCAAGACCGCAACACTCTAATTTTAATTAACTAAAACTAAAGACAACTGATTAAAAGAATTAACCGAACAGAGCCGTCCATGTGCTGTTTAGTGGCTGTCCTTCTTAGCAAATCGCTGGATTTCTTGCTATTTTAATGGATTCTCTCATCCTACGGCTGAAGTAATGACTGTCGGTAGCTAGAAGCGAAGAGTCTTCCCATTTTATCTGATGGTCAAATTCTCACGCGTGTTTAGCTACAGTCAGGTTATGCTGGGGGATTTGGTAAATAATGGGTTAAGTTATAGCCAACCAGGGCACCTAAATGGGTATAAATGGGTATAATGTCAAAATCTGTTGTATACCGGTACTTCTTTAAGTAAGTGGCCATTCAATGAAAATTTTACTTGACGGTTACAGGTGATACGTTAATTTTTTAGTACAATGAAATATTAGAATAATACTAATACTAATAGTACTAATAATAAAGACTTTATTGCAGTTGACTACATGATAGGTTTACATCTGCGTTAGAAAAGAGAAAAGAATTCAAACTTTATAACTATATGAAAATAGATAGATATTAGGTTAGTATTAATTTAATAACTGCAGTAATGAAAGGTACAAAGATGTTTTAGATCTCAAAAATGCTTTATTTCTGGTACTGACGAATTAAAATTACTGCATGATCTTACATCTGAGGGAAGTTCATTAAATAAATTAGCTGATGACTATTCATTCCTTTTAGTACTGGCATTGACAGCCGTGGGGTTACACTGGATCACAGCTTCCTGCCAGGATTGTATACTTCCAGTGTTATATATTCCGGCCACAATATACATGCATTGTAATTAGACTGGTACTAAAGGACAGCTTGTTTGTACACAGCCAGTCATGAACATGTACCATCTGATTGTTTACTGCATCTTCTAACTGTTAATAAACTCTTGTCAGCCTAAAACAAAATCGAATCATAAACAAAAAGGTGGATATCAACCAAAGATGTTGGCAGAGTCATGAATATCACTGCTACTGTATGTAATAGAAAAAGAGTGAAATCAAAAAACTAAACCTCGAGGTACACCATATGAAACTTCCAATAATGATGATTTTACACATACTAAAGAAACAAAATTGTTTTCTGTTACACTCAATTTTACATTTCACGCCTTAGTATACAGTGCTCACGTTCCTGCAACAAGACGTGGTAATTGGCTTTATCAAAAACTTTAGATAAATGTAAAAAATGTCATCAGGTATGAAAAATAATAAAAAATATTAAACTTAGCATTTACTGCAAACTCCTAATACTAGAATGAAGGGCTTAAAAATAGTTTCCACAATAGCTCTGCGAGATTTCCTTACTATTCTAAAAATCTGAGGACCACAGAAAAATGAGTAATAGCAAAAAAATTTTGTTGTTGCTATATTTGAGCCAGGATCGAAATAGTACCTGTACAGTAGATAGCAAGTCTACTGTAGTACTGGTGAAGTGTTAAACTTGGATATCGAAATTATTTGTATTACATGAACAATAGTTATACTTTAACACATGCACCTGTAACATGAACATATTAGATCATCTTAGTAGTGTTAGGGTTCACGACAGGTGAATTTGCATCTTTTTGTAAGTAGATCTTTGTTTGGTCAGTCCATTGGAATCTGACATTCAGGGACTTTTCTAAGTCCTGTCATTTGTTAAAAACATCCGATTCCTTCTTGGAAGGCATTCTGCAATGCATATTTTATTATTTTCCAAGACCAAGGGCAAGTCTCTGCAGTGGTTTCGTCTCTAACGCATTTCTTCGCGCGATACATACCTTTACAACATGAAGTGCCCCTAACCCCAAAAATTATTTTCAGCTTTTTGAATATACTTTCTGTTTCTAGTGTTTCAGCGAAAAATTTAAATTTGGATAAATCGTTCGATCGTTATAGCAAGATGAACTTATAATCTTATGGTCCGCGGACTTCGGTTTTCTTGACAATCAGAAGCCTGGGTCTACGTAGCCCTTATGACGCTTTACTGGTATAACTGATAGCAACACAACTAATCTCATTTTGTTTGATGGGAATAGCTTCGTATTTCAAAGCAATTGCGATGACCATATTATGCAAGCTTGAGTCGTTCACACTTCCTGTCAATTTATCCGTTTGATTCTGTAAATTAAAGAGTTGGTTCCTCAGTTAGTGTTTTTCTTGCAGTAGCTTCTAATTTTAATATGGCTATGATGTATTGTCATTTGATCAACTGTAACCAAGAGAACAAGTTCTGATGCCGCCATGTTGGCTCGGCGACGATTTTACATATATGTATATAATTACGCCATCCGAGATTTTGTTTCGCTAGTTATCAACCGGACAAAAGCACCTCACACGTAGAGATTACTACCCTCGCCGGCCCGTCCTGGAGCCCAGTGCGCGAAGCACTGGGCTCCGGGATAATACCATAGTTCGTTTTCAATCGGGAAATAATGCTTCCAGAATAGCAACAATTCAGACTAATTCATCAATTGGTTTACTGTAAACAGCTTACTCAAAATAGCCTTTACGTTACTTTAAAATAGATAAATAAATGCGAAAAACTTTTGGAAGTACTTGACTTGAAAACATTAAATATCCGACATCTTTGCATTATTCTTGGATTTTTACCTTTATCCAGATGAGCTAGCTACGTTGGCCCATGTAAACAAGTTATTGACTTGTTGTTGCCAAGTTTGCATGATCTCGACAACAAGTTATTTCGAAATATTGTTCAGCAAAGTAAGTTAAATTTATAATGATGCATATAATGGAGTTCGTCATTTAGGCGATTAAAATGTACTTTGTTTCGAATTTAAAGAGTTAAAAAAGGAAATTTCCCGTAAATTTATTACCTCTATGAATATTATCATTATTCGTATTCATCTACACATTTTGAAAATATCAGCTCTGACTAGCCAAACATTGTGTTTGTATAACTCAAAGGAAACGTAGCAGCTCGAAGTCGCTGATTTATACACCTAATCATCGATTGTTTTCGACTGAGTGTTTTCTTCTGGTAATAACCTTAGACGACTTTATTTGACTTATTGTAACGATCTTCTCTATTGGCATAATCCAATATATTATATTGAATAAACTAACAACGAAAAATAAAGCGATATTAAAAATATTTCAGATTAAACCTGGATGTCCACAGACGATTGACGCGAATACGCTCCGAAACCTTTTCTTTCATTGCTTAAATCCGTTCAGATGTAGTTTTAAGAAGTCCATATCTTCAGTTCTTTTTGCCTTAAAAATGGTCAAAAGAAAAAGCCTTTTGTTGTCCACTTCAAGAAGAAAAGTACCTCAAGCACGATTTGTATTAGACAGTGCAT
>JBAHVQ010166302.1:0-20067 GCA_036872915.1 Nanipora kamurai | reverse complement strand
TTGGTTCGCATTGCTTGCGTTGGTTTCAATTGGTTCCTCTTAGGTGATTCGACTGAGACATGCCGGTTCGGATCGCTAGATCAGAATACTTTGATGTTCTGGTGGTTTGCTTATATGTTATGGACATTAACATAGTTAGCTAAGTAATTCCTAACTAGTTATAACTATTCTTAATTAGTTAGTAATTCTCAAAATGTATCATTAAAATACAAAAAATCATATTCATTTTGTGTGAAAAATACTTCCATTGTGGATATTTCTTTGGTCTGGGCGATATGTTTGAAATAAAAAATTTCACAAAAACACTATGTACAACAAGTCTTTGCAAAAAAATATGTTTGGAAAAATATAAAACACTTGAGCCTGTAGAGGCTAAACACTTGAGCCTATAGAGGCTAAACATCAGCCTGTACAGGCTAAAGTCAAAGCCTGCAATGGCCATGTTGACTGCAAAGACTCAGCTTTTTCACTTGTGAAACAGAGGAGCAGGTTTAAGGCAGGTCACCCTGCCATTCTTTCCAAAGTTGTGCACCACTGGCTGCAAGACATCTTGGAGTGGCAGCAACTGCTTTTGGTCACAAGTTTCCCAGACAGTGGCTGTCTTTGTCTTCTGCTCCACAAATTTGAACTCATTCAGCAGCACGCATGGCACATCAAGCACCAACAGAAAATGCAATGCCTTGCCACATCTCGCCATTGCTTGCATCATTTGAGAAGAATACCACATCGCCAGATGTACAAGTGGAGCCTGAAGACAACTTGCAGCTTGTTGCTGATTGCACGCTCTGAAATTGCAGCCCTTCTGCCTTCAACTTCTGCTGCAAAGATTTGGGAACACCTCGAGGGCACAGCAAATGACAAGTGTCATCAACAGCTCTGCATCATGAAGGTTATGAAGGTGTTCCATGGCACAAGCCACCAAGAGACCTTTGTCATGGAGGTTACAATGCGCAGACCCATATTTCCTTGCTGTTTTGTGTTTCCTTTCACAGGACCAGCATGAAGGCAGCTGACCCCAGCGCTTCAAACAGTCAAAGAAGTGAAGAGTCCAATGATGTTTAGGCTTTGTGTAGTTTGCAAAGCCTGCCAATGTGTGACACTCCAATGCACTCTCAACAAGGCCCAACAAAGTCTTGGGGCAAGGGCTGTCCAAATAGGGTATGCTCTGTAGATAGTCCAAAAGTTGACACCATGCAATGAAAGATCTACACTCCTTGACCATGCAGCTGTTGCTCATGTACATGACCTCCAAAAAGTACTGAAGAAGCTTGTAGAGTGTCAGCATTTCTGAAGCTGAACACTTGAAGCCCTTATCCTTTCTGTAGTTGGTCACCTTTTGTGCATCAAAGAGTTTGGGAATGTCAAAGCTTTGCTGGGTTTTTTGGAAGAACCCATAGAGACAACCATTGGCCCAACAAGACCCATGCATTGTACCCAGCACTGAAAAGAGCCTCCAAGACCAGATAAATTGCGTCAACAATGATGCCATTTGAGCACATTGTGTGCATATAGTCATGGCAATACCGGCTGGCAGGAAGCAATAAACCATCACTCTGCAAAGTACTGCTTGACAGAAGGTCATGTGGACTGAAAGATACCCCTGTGGCCTGCTGCCACTGGTTGAACTCCACCTGTGAACGCACATTGAATCTCTCAGCCATTCTGTTCCAAGAATCAACAATTTCTGCATCGCTAGAGGCTTTGCTCGCAAAACTTAGACAAGATTTTTTCTTCAATTTCATCACCACCAAAACCTTTGCTCGCACAAAGCATGCAGGGCTTGGACCCTACATCTTGTCGACACATCCAAATAGCTTTGTGCGCAGCACCATCTTGAAGAACCATTGACAATGTAAAGTACAATCGCATGCTGCCTTTGTCACTGGACAAGAGAACTCCTGTCTGTGGAGTGACTGAAGAAAATCTGAGACATTCCAGCTGACACCTTGGAAGCTTGCACTGTCCTGATTATACTCAATGTGAACCACAAGTCTTCTTTGCAAAGCATGGTTGTAAATTCAAGCAAGCTAACATAGCAGCACCAGGCCTTGCGGCCAGAACTATTCAAGATGTTCCCTGGATGTATTTCATCACAATATATGCAGAGTCGCCAGGGTTTGCTGATGCTTGAAGGCCTGAGGCTGTGCAGCTTGAGCATATACTCTGCAAATGCAGAGTTTTTGTAAAAGACACCTGCCAATAGAGAAAGGAAGTTGACATAAAAGATCTGCACTCTTTCACCTTCCTTGGCAGATATCGATGATCCTCTCTTGGGGCCTTCTTCCAGATGAGGCTCCACAGAATTGAGCAAGGGCCCATACCTGGACATCTCATCACTTTCCAAAAGAGCATTGTTTTCCTTCCAAATGGCTTGCCTGGTGTGCTGTTGTGGCATGCCATGCCTCTCAATTTCCTGGCAAATACTACTCAATGCACTCTGTGAACAAAATGGCACTGCATTTCTCAGCTCACTGATTTTCCTTTTCTTTGAAGATGAAGGTGCTGCCATGGCAACTTCTCAAACCAAATGCAAAAGATGAAGCCTCAATAAAATCCCTTCAAAACATTGCCCTTGTGAAAGCTTTTCTCCTGCTTTGGCTTGCATGTGTCTGTCATCTAGCTGCTAGACATGAAACTTCCAACCAAAACCATTGAACATACATGAAACTTCACTGCTGGTATAATGTCTCTGCTTCTTTGGCAAGAGCTGCAGTGGAAGAAAGCATATATGGGTGACACCACTGGCTGTTTTGTGTTTATATTATTGAAATGCAAAAAGGAAGCCTGTAAAGGCTGCTAAAGGCTTTGTGTATAAGCTGGATTGGGCCTGCAGTGGCCTCATCTTGTGGTGGCTCTTTAGGTTTACTCTCTATCTCACCCCCCATCCCTTTTTCAATGTCCCTCTCTCTCTCTATATATCAGCATGACATACATTTTAACCAATTCAAATGTTTCTTTATCTTTGTCATGTTCACTTCAAAGCCTCACAAGTATACAAGCTTTACACAAATAGTCTTGTGGCTATGAATAGCCCTGTCAAAGGGGTAATCTTGCATGTACTGGCTACTATTGTATGCTATTGGTGGACATGGGTGCTAGCAAGCTAGGCTTGCAAAGCTGATTTGGGTTTTGGAAAGGTGAGCTGCATTTGCTTTGTTTTATATGTGTCTTGAGTGTGTGTTTTTATTCCTTTGGGGCTTGCAAAAGTTTCAATGTGAACCTGTGCTGGCTTTGTGAATTTGAGCTTGTGAAAAACTTCAATGTGAACCTGTACTGGTTTTGTGCATCTTTGAGCTTGTAAAAGCTTCAAGGTGAACCTGTACTGGTTTTGTGTATCTTTGGGCTTGTAAAAGCCTTTGTATGAACCTGTCTAGGTTATTTGAGCCTGCATAGGCTTCCTCTCCACTTATGCAACAGCAGCTGCAACATTCTTTTTCACAACACTCAGGTGCTAGGCATTGGTTTCCCAATTTGGCCAATAGCCATTGTCCACATAGAAGCAAATTCTATCTACATCATCACCCACTTTTTGTGGGTTTGTTCTCCTCCAGCCTTGCTGCTCCAACACAAAGTCATAGACTGGCATCCACATAGTCCAGCCTGCCATGGAGAGTGGTTTCCATGTATATATTTATACTTAATTTATTCAAGTTCTTGACAGAACATGGAAATGCACATGTAGTAAATACTTGCCTGTAATGGCCCATGCAAGCAATCAACATCAACATGAGCCTGCACAGGCATACAAGCAACATCAACATGAGCCTGCACAGGCATACAAGCAACATCAACATGAGCCTGCACAGGCACATACACACAAAATGATAAAGATTGAGAATAGACCTTGGCTTCAGCACCCCAGCCTGGCCACATTCTGCTTTCCACCACCCACCAGTATTGATCAATACCATTGGCACTCCACTTCCTGAACTCCCCAATGCGCCAAGCCAAATGCCTCTGCAGTGGTGGGCCATCATACCTCAAAGTGGCCATGGCAGCTGCTTCTATTGTGGCTTCTGGCTATAGAGCTTGTAAAAGCTGCTAAACATTGAAGCAGGATGGTGATGCAACAAGGCCAAGCAAATTTGCAATGAACCGCTTGACCTTTCAATAGCTATATCTTAGGCCTCTACTGGCTGCAAAAGAAGGTTGTAGAAGTTTTGCAAATAACATAAACAGCAAATAAAAGGACTCAAGCCTCCACAGGCTGCAACATAAGCTTGTAGAAGCTGTGCAAAGAATTTGAATAGCACAAAATGACTTAAGCCTCCACAGGCTACAACATAAGCTTGCAGAAGCCTTGCAATCAACATAAGCTTGCAGAAGCTTTGCCTCCTGAAGCTGGCCCTGCGACATGTTTCAACCAGACATTGAGCACATAGTGATGGGTGCTGTTGGCCCTGGCTCAGTCTACAAGCTTTGCACCTTGAGCAGGTGTTCAAAGCTAGCCCCACTGCTATCTAAGCAGCACAACCCCAAACTCATCAAGCCAAGTCAAGTCTGCTAGGCGACCTTCAACCCATGAAGCTTAGCATAGTCTTTCCATTCTTCTCTGTTCAACCTCAAGCCCTTAAAGGACTTGTCCAAGCACAAGTCACAGCCATTTCTGGAGCCTCTGCACCTCAGACATCCTTTTTTCATAGCACTGCCACTGGAAGGTGTGGTCGAAGGCTTGCAAGATGGTCTCTTCATAGGCTTTGCTTTCCCTTTTGGCTTTTGCACCTTGGTGCCATTGTTCTCCCCTTTGACTTTGGTTTTCTTTGCCTCTCTGGCCTTGATGAGATCCAAGTTTGCTTGTTCAAAGTCTTCCAAGGTGCGCTTTGAAGTACCACCCTTTGGATCAATGCTCTCATTGTCACCCTGTTTGTTGTCATTCTCATTGGCACTAGTCTGATCCTCAAGTGCTGCAAGTGGAGCAGCATTGTGTACTGGCAAGGTATTTGGCCATGCCTGGCTGTTGTTTTTCACATCATCTTCCAAAGCCTTGGTGTTGTCTTTGGCATTCTCCAAAGCTTTTGTTCCACCAGACCTCAGGTAGGTGAGGTTGGCTCCATTGCCAAGAATATTAGCTGAGACTTGGTTGAAGCGACCCAGCAGCTCAAAGAGGTCAGTGACAGAGAACTGATGTGTAGTACCAGAAGGCTGTGCATTGGTGACAGGCTGCTGTTTAGCATCCATATCCTTAAGTGTAGCAACACACACACAAGCTACAACACAAAATACAAACAAATTAACTCCAAACACAAAATATGAATATAAAACAAACCAAGAATCCTTTTTGTTGCCCAATCCTGAAGATCTCACCTTCACATGCTTCATCATAATGGTAGATAGCTCTGGCAAGTCCTTTTTCAATGGCAAGTCATCCTTGTCATAGGTAGCAGAGAAATGTTTTGGGTCTAGCTCATCAGGACTGGCAGGATATGATGCCAAGCTCAAAGCTTCATGTGGAGTTGGTTCTGTGCACCCCTTGAGGCTCTGCAATAGATGCTGACTCAAGCTATAGATGAGGTGCTCACATGGGATTTTCTTTGTCCTCTTCATCTCAAAGTACACAAGTACAGCAGTGGCATGTTTCTTTAGGCTCTCTTTCATTCCTTTCACCCCCATTCTCTTCAGTCTTTTGCTCAGGACCAAGCATCCTTCCCACATAGAGCAGGTCTCAAGGGCAGCCATGTCTTGAGAACTCAGGTAGAGGTGAAAGGAATTGCATTCCTGACCATGTGATGTCAGCTTACCCACTTGCTGGCTGCCCACAGCTTCCAAGGCCAAGCTATCCAAGGTTTCAGTGACCTCTTTGACCATGCCAGGAGGCAGCTCAACTTGTCCCAAAGCTTCATAGCACTGCACCAAGTCATGACTTCCCATAGATCCCATCTTTTGTAGCTTTGACTTCAATGAAGTGCATAGTTTCTCCTCCAACTCTGGGATCCCTGGCCTAGCTGCCAACAGCTTGCTGATGGCATGTAGTTCAGACTTCACATCTGAAAGCATCCAAGACATGGCTTTACCAAAGGATGCAAAGCCTCTAAAAGCTAAAGCTTATAAGAGCTTTTGATGCCAAATGGCTTCACCATACAACTCCAAAATATGAAAAACATATTAAATATATACGCTATGTATGTGGGTATAATGAAATTTTTATTGTATTTGAATTGTAACCAGATGTTTTCACCTCATTTGGTGATCATTTGATACCAAACTATGATTGAATATATTTTATAGTTTTGCTAAAAAAAAGTATTTTTTGTATATGAATAAAAAACCAAAAAATAAGCAAAAAAATTTGAATTCAAAAATTTGAATTCAAATCCAAAATTTTTGGATTTGAATTCAAATTTTTGAATTCAAATCTAAAATTTTAGATTTTCAATTCAAATTTTTGAATTCAAATCCAAATTTTTTGGATTTGAATTCAAAATTTTTGAATTCAAAAAAAAACAATAAAAACTCGATAACACATCGACAATACAAATTCCATAACTGTGACTAATAAAATATAAATATTTTCGAAAAAAACTAGTGATTTTCAATACTAATCTTATAAACATGTTTTACAACATCAGCCTTCACAGGCACAATATCAGCATTCAGATGCACAACAGCAGCCTTCACAGGCTCAATGATCAACAAGAGCATATAAATGCTGAGCCTGCACAACAATGAGCCTGTACAGGCTGCACAATGCACAACACACTACACTTTTTTTTCACATCAGGCCAGAGCAGGTTGTCAGATGTACTTTTTGTACACTTCAGGTCCCTTCTTCCTATACTTCTCATGAAGCTCTTTGAGCCCATGCTGCAAGGAGTGGTGATCCTGCAGCTTGTCAAAGGCCCTGTCCAGCTCAGCTTCATCGCCAACCTTCCACATGTGCACCAGAGCTGTGGCCTTGTTTTGCCATCCTGAATGCTTCTTGTTCTCTGGGTCCTTAGATAGTGTTGTAAACACCTGTCAATATGGTTTTGTTTTTGCCATTGCAAAATGAGCCTGTACAGGCTTTCAATACACCACTGAGCCTCCACAGGCTTCAAAATTGTAGCTACAAACATAAACAATACCTCACTGAGCCTCCACAGGCTTCAAACTAATATTATTTACAAACATGAGCCTGCACAGGCATAGGTTCTAAACACATGCCAAAGCTCAGTGGTATCCTTCCACCTTCCCCAGCCATGCCCCTGCTTCCACCACCACCAAAGGCCTTTATTGGTGTCATCCATTTCCCACCATACATCACCATCCCATCCATAGGTCTTGTCCATCTGCTCAACCTTCACTGGAAAAATGTTAAATAAGCAATTTCACCAAAACACTATGTGCAACAATTTGTTCAAAAACATGTTTGTAAAAAAGTAAATAAACTTGAGCCTGTAGAGGCTAAACACTTGAGCCTATATAGAGGCTAAACATCAGCCTGTAGAGGCCAAAGTCAAAGCCTGCAATGGCCATGTTGACTGCAAAGACTCAGCTTTTTCACTTGTGAAGCAGAGGAGCAGGTTTAAGGCAGGTCACCCTGCCATTCTGTCCAAAGCTGTGCACCACTGGCTGCAAGACATCTTGAAGTGGCAGCAGCTGCTTGTGGTCATAAGTTTCCCACACAGTGGCTGTCTTGGTCTTCTGCTCCACAAATTTGAACTCATCCAGCAGCACACATGGTACATCAAGCACCAACAGAAAATGCAATGCCTTGCCACATCTCAAGCCATTGCTTGCAGCATCTGTGAAGAATACCACATCTCCACATGTACAAGTGGAGCCTGATGACAACTTGCAGCTTGTTGCTGACTGCACACTCTGAAATTGCAGCCCTTCTGCCTTCAACTTCTGGTGCAAAGATTTGGGAACATCTCGAGGGCACAGCAAATGACAAGTGTCATCAAACAACTCTGCATCTTGAAGGTTATGAAGATGCTCCATAGTGCAAGCCACCAAGAGACCCTTGTCATAGGTCTTCAAGTTACAATGCACAGAACCATATTTCCTTGCTGTCTTGTGTTTCCTCTCACAGGACCAGCATGAAGGCAGCTGACCCCAGCGCTTCAAACAGTCAAAGAAGTGAAGAGTCCAATGATGTTTAGGCTTTGTGTAGTTTGCAAAGCCTGCCAATGTGTGACACTCCAATGCACTCTCAACAAGGCCCAACAAAGTCTTGGGGCAAGGGCTGTCCAAATAGGGTATGCTCTGTAGATAGTCCAAAAGTTGACACCATGCAATGAAAGATCTACACTCCTTGACCATGCAGCTGTTGCTCATGTACATGACCTCCAAAAAGTACTGAAGAAGCTTGTAGAGTGTCAGCATTTCTGAAGCTGAACACTTGAAGCCCTTATCCTTTCTGTAGTTGGTCACCTTTTGTGCATCAAAGAGTTTGGGAATGTCAAAGCTTTGCTGGGTTTTTTGGAAGAACCCATAGAGACAACCATTGGCCCAACAAGACCCATGCATTGTACCCAGCACTGAAAAGAGCCTCCAAGACCAGATAAATTGCGTCAACAATGATGCCATTTGAGCACATTGTGTGCATATAGTCATGGCAATACCGGCTGGCAGGAAGCAATAAACCATCACTCTGCAAAGTACTGCTTGACAGAAGGTCATGTGGACTGAAAGATACCCCTGTGGCCTGCTGCCACTGGTTGAACTCCACCTGTGAACGCACATTGAATCTCTCAGCCATTCTGTTCCAAGAATCAACAATTTCTGCATCGCTAGAGGCTTTGCTCGCAAAACTTAGACAAGATTTTTTCTTCAATTTCATCACCACCAAAACCTTTGCTCGCACAAAGCATGCAGGGCTTGGACCCTACATCTTGTCGACACATCCAAATAGCTTTGTGCGCAGCACCATCTTGAAGAACCATTGACAATGTAAAGTACAATCGCATGCTGCCTTTGTCACTGGACAAGAGAACTCCTGTCTGTGGAGTGACTGAAGAAAATCTGAGACATTCCAGCTGACACCTTGGAAGCTTGCACTGTCCTGATTATACTCAATGTGAACCACAAGTCTTCTTTGCAAAGCATGGTTGTAAATTCAAGCAAGCTAACATAGCAGCACCAGGCCTTGCGGCCAGAACTATTCAAGATGTTCCCTGGATGTATTTCATCACAATATATGCAGAGTCGCCAGGGTTTGCTGATGCTTGAAGGCCTGAGGCTGTGCAGCTTGAGCATATACTCTGCAAATGCAGAGTTTTTGTAAAAGACACCTGCCAATAGAGAAAGGAAGTTGACATAAAAGATCTGCACTCTTTCACCTTCCTTGGCAGATATCGATGATCCTCTCTTGGGGCCTTCTTCCAGATGAGGCTCCACAGAATTGAGCAAGGGCCCATACCTGGACATCTCATCACTTTCCAAAAGAGCATTGTTTTCCTTCCAAATGGCTTGCCTGGTGTGCTGTTGTGGCATGCCATGCCTCTCAATTTCCTGGCAAATACTACTCAATGCACTCTGTGAACAAAATGGCACTGCATTTCTCAGCTCACTGATTTTCCTTTTCTTTGAAGATGAAGGTGCTGCCATGGCAACTTCTCAAACCAAATGCAAAAGATGAAGCCTCAATAAAATCCCTTCAAAACATTGCCCTTGTGAAAGCTTTTCTCCTGCTTTGGCTTGCATGTGTCTGTCATCTAGCTGCTAGACATGAAACTTCCAACCAAAACCATTGAACATACATGAAACTTCACTGCTGGTATAATGTCTCTGCTTCTTTGGCAAGAGCTGCAGTGGAAGAAAGCATATATGGGTGACACCACTGGCTGTTTTGTGTTTATATTATTGAAATGCAAAAAGGAAGCCTGTAAAGGCTGCTAAAGGCTTTGTGTATAAGCTGGATTGGGCCTGCAGTGGCCTCATCTTGTGGTGGCTCTTTAGGTTTACTCTCTATCTCACCCCCCATCCCTTTTTCAATGTCCCTCTCTCTCTCTATATATCAGCATGACATACATTTTAACCAATTCAAATGTTTCTTTATCTTTGTCATGTTCACTTCAAAGCCTCACAAGTATACAAGCTTTACACAAATAGTCTTGTGGCTATGAATAGCCCTGTCAAAGGGGTAATCTTGCATGTACTGGCTACTATTGTATGCTATTGGTGGACATGGGTGCTAGCAAGCTAGGCTTGCAAAGCTGATTTGGGTTTTGGAAAGGTGAGCTGCATTTGCTTTGTTTTATATGTGTCTTGAGTGTGTGTTTTTATTCCTTTGGGGCTTGCAAAAGTTTCAATGTGAACCTGTGCTGGCTTTGTGAATTTGAGCTTGTGAAAAACTTCAATGTGAACCTGTACTGGTTTTGTGCATCTTTGAGCTTGTAAAAGCTTCAAGGTGAACCTGTACTGGTTTTGTGTATCTTTGGGCTTGTAAAAGCCTTTGTATGAACCTGTCTAGGTTATTTGAGCCTGCATAGGCTTCCTCTCCACTTATGCAACAGCAGCTGCAACATTCTTTTTCACAACACTCAGGTGCTAGGCATTGGTTTCCCAATTTGGCCAATAGCCATTGTCCACATAGAAGCAAATTCTATCTACATCATCACCCACTTTTTGTGGGTTTGTTCTCCTCCAGCCTTGCTGCTCCAACACAAAGTCATAGACTGGCATCCACATAGTCCAGCCTGCCATGGAGAGTGGTTTCCATGTATATATTTATACTTAATTTATTCAAGTTCTTGACAGAACATGGAAATGCACATGTAGTAAATACTTGCCTGTAATGGCCCATGCAAGCAATCAACATCAACATGAGCCTGCACAGGCATACAAGCAACATCAACATGAGCCTGCACAGGCATACAAGCAACATCAACATGAGCCTGCACAGGCACATACACACAAAATGATAAAGATTGAGAATAGACCTTGGCTTCAGCACCCCAGCCTGGCCACATTCTGCTTTCCACCACCCACCAGTATTGATCAATACCATTGGCACTCCACTTCCTGAACTCCCCAATGCGCCAAGCCAAATGCCTCTGCAGTGGTGGGCCATCATACCTCAAAGTGGCCATGGCAGCTGCTTCTATTGTGGCTTCTGGCTATAGAGCTTGTAAAAGCTGCTAAACATTGAAGCAGGATGGTGATGCAACAAGGCCAAGCAAATTTGCAATGAACCGCTTGACCTTTCAATAGCTATATCTTAGGCCTCTACTGGCTGCAAAAGAAGGTTGTAGAAGTTTTGCAAATAACATAAACAGCAAATAAAAGGACTCAAGCCTCCACAGGCTGCAACATAAGCTTGTAGAAGCTGTGCAAAGAATTTGAATAGCACAAAATGACTTAAGCCTCCACAGGCTACAACATAAGCTTGCAGAAGCCTTGCAATCAACATAAGCTTGCAGAAGCTTTGCCTCCTGAAGCTGGCCCTGCGACATGTTTCAACCAGACATTGAGCACATAGTGATGGGTGCTGTTGGCCCTGGCTCAGTCTACAAGCTTTGCACCTTGAGCAGGTGTTCAAAGCTAGCCCCACTGCTATCTAAGCAGCACAACCCCAAACTCATCAAGCCAAGTCAAGTCTGCTAGGCGACCTTCAACCCATGAAGCTTAGCATAGTCTTTCCATTCTTCTCTGTTCAACCTCAAGCCCTTAAAGGACTTGTCCAAGCACAAGTCACAGCCATTTCTGGAGCCTCTGCACCTCAGACATCCTTTTTTCATAGCACTGCCACTGGAAGGTGTGGTCGAAGGCTTGCAAGATGGTCTCTTCATAGGCTTTGCTTTCCCTTTTGGCTTTTGCACCTTGGTGCCATTGTTCTCCCCTTTGACTTTGGTTTTCTTTGCCTCTCTGGCCTTGATGAGATCCAAGTTTGCTTGTTCAAAGTCTTCCAAGGTGCGCTTTGAAGTACCACCCTTTGGATCAATGCTCTCATTGTCACCCTGTTTGTTGTCATTCTCATTGGCACTAGTCTGATCCTCAAGTGCTGCAAGTGGAGCAGCATTGTGTACTGGCAAGGTATTTGGCCATGCCTGGCTGTTGTTTTTCACATCATCTTCCAAAGCCTTGGTGTTGTCTTTGGCATTCTCCAAAGCTTTTGTTCCACCAGACCTCAGGTAGGTGAGGTTGGCTCCATTGCCAAGAATATTAGCTGAGACTTGGTTGAAGCGACCCAGCAGCTCAAAGAGGTCAGTGACAGAGAACTGATGTGTAGTACCAGAAGGCTGTGCATTGGTGACAGGCTGCTGTTTAGCATCCATATCCTTAAGTGTAGCAACACACACACAAGCTACAACACAAAATACAAACAAATTAACTCCAAACACAAAATATGAATATAAAACAAACCAAGAATCCTTTTTGTTGCCCAATCCTGAAGATCTCACCTTCACATGCTTCATCATAATGGTAGATAGCTCTGGCAAGTCCTTTTTCAATGGCAAGTCATCCTTGTCATAGGTAGCAGAGAAATGTTTTGGGTCTAGCTCATCAGGACTGGCAGGATATGATGCCAAGCTCAAAGCTTCATGTGGAGTTGGTTCTGTGCACCCCTTGAGGCTCTGCAATAGATGCTGACTCAAGCTATAGATGAGGTGCTCACATGGGATTTTCTTTGTCCTCTTCATCTCAAAGTACACAAGTACAGCAGTGGCATGTTTCTTTAGGCTCTCTTTCATTCCTTTCACCCCCATTCTCTTCAGTCTTTTGCTCAGGACCAAGCATCCTTCCCACATAGAGCAGGTCTCAAGGGCAGCCATGTCTTGAGAACTCAGGTAGAGGTGAAAGGAATTGCATTCCTGACCATGTGATGTCAGCTTACCCACTTGCTGGCTGCCCACAGCTTCCAAGGCCAAGCTATCCAAGGTTTCAGTGACCTCTTTGACCATGCCAGGAGGCAGCTCAACTTGTCCCAAAGCTTCATAGCACTGCACCAAGTCATGACTTCCCATAGATCCCATCTTTTGTAGCTTTGACTTCAATGAAGTGCATAGTTTCTCCTCCAACTCTGGGATCCCTGGCCTAGCTGCCAACAGCTTGCTGATGGCATGTAGTTCAGACTTCACATCTGAAAGCATCCAAGACATGGCTTTACCAAAGGATGCAAAGCCTCTAAAAGCTAAAGCTTATAAGAGCTTTTGATGCCAAATGGCTTCACCATACAACTCCAAAATATGAAAAACATATTAAATATATACGCTATGTATGTGGGTATAATGAAATTTTTATTGTATTTGAATTGTAACCAGATGTTTTCACCTCATTTGGTGATCATTTGATACCAAACTATGATTGAATATATTTTATAGTTTTGCTAAAAAAAAGTATTTTTTGTATATGAATAAAAAACCAAAAAATAAGCAAAAAAATTTGAATTCAAAAATTTGAATTCAAATCCAAAATTTTTGGATTTGAATTCAAATTTTTGAATTCAAATCTAAAATTTTAGATTTTCAATTCAAATTTTTGAATTCAAATCCAAATTTTTTGGATTTGAATTCAAAATTTTTGAATTCAAAAAAAAACAATAAAAACTCGATAACACATCGACAATACAAATTCCATAACTGTGACTAATAAAATATAAATATTTTCGAAAAAAACTAGTGATTTTCAATACTAATCTTATAAACATGTTTTACAACATCAGCCTTCACAGGCACAATATCAGCATTCAGATGCACAACAGCAGCCTTCACAGGCTCAATGATCAACAAGAGCATATAAATGCTGAGCCTGCACAACAATGAGCCTGTACAGGCTGCACAATGCACAACACACTACACTTTTTTTTCACATCAGGCCAGAGCAGGTTGTCAGATGTACTTTTTGTACACTTCAGGTCCCTTCTTCCTATACTTCTCATGAAGCTCTTTGAGCCCATGCTGCAAGGAGTGGTGATCCTGCAGCTTGTCAAAGGCCCTGTCCAGCTCAGCTTCATCGCCAACCTTCCACATGTGCACCAGAGCTGTGGCCTTGTTTTGCCATCCTGAATGCTTCTTGTTCTCTGGGTCCTTAGATAGTGTTGTAAACACCTGTCAATATGGTTTTGTTTTTGCCATTGCAAAATGAGCCTGTACAGGCTTTCAATACACCACTGAGCCTCCACAGGCTTCAAAATTGTAGCTACAAACATAAACAATACCTCACTGAGCCTCCACAGGCTTCAAACTAATATTATTTACAAACATGAGCCTGCACAGGCATAGGTTCTAAACACATGCCAAAGCTCAGTGGTATCCTTCCACCTTCCCCAGCCATGCCCCTGCTTCCACCACCACCAAAGGCCTTTATTGGTGTCATCCATTTCCCACCATACATCACCATCCCATCCATAGGTCTTGTCCATCTGCTCAACCTTCACTGGCTGTGCTGTCTGCATAGGTTCTGCAGCCTGCTGTCGATGCACTGCCTGTGGAGCCTGTGCTGCCTGTGGTGCAGTGCCTTGTGTAGCCTGCCTTGCAGGTGCTGCAGCTTGCTGTGCAGGAGCTTGTGGGGGCTTACTGGCTTGTGGTGCAGCAGTCTGTGTGGGTTTGGCCACAGTTGGACCCTCAGCTGGTGGAGCCACAGGTTGTGTTGTCTGTTTGGGTTTGGCCACAGTTGGTGCAGCCACAGCTGGTGGAGCCACAGGTTGTGTTGTCTTTGGTGCTTGTTCTTGTGGCTTTGCCTCTTGCTGTTGTGGAACAGCCTGTGTTGGCCCTTGCTTTGGCTGTTGGTTTTGAACTGGTTGTGGCAAAGGCCTGGGTCGCTTTTGCTGTACCTTTGGAGTTGGTGCCACCTGAGAGCTTCATTCTGACATCTTACATATGATTATAGTGTGTTTGTCAAATGAGCCTGTACAGGCTGTCAACTAAAAGCTCAATGAAGCATATGCCAAACATTTTTCATTTGCAACTTAGCTACAAAGCAGCCATCTTTAGCTTCATCACCACCTTGGTTCATAGATCTCTTCTTGTTCTTCTCCTCCACAGTGATGCCACTCCCTGATGGTAGCACCTGCAAGCCAAAGCACACTGAAACATGTTGAACAACATTCAACAGCTACCACAGCTTGAGCCTGTACAGGCTGGTTTGAGCCTACACAGGCTGGCTGGAACCTACACAGGTTTGCTGTATACAGGCTACCAGTGCTTGTGTTCAATTCCAAAAAAACACATGGCCTCAGCTGTAGGATCCTGTGTTGCCTGAGTGCATGGTTTGGCCAACTTTGGTCAATAGTGAACATTGTCACACAATGCTGGTTTCCATTTCAACTGTCAACATGAGCCTGTACTGGCATTAGCAAACATATCAATGTTGAAGAAGCTGTTAGACTTGTTGCACACTTCCTGAATATGAAGTAAAGTATTGAGACTGGTGTAACACTGCTGTGTTTTGGTGACTGCCCTGCCTTGCCATGTTCATGGTCATCGCTTTGCTCCTGCTGCTGTGGCTGGTACAGTTGCCCCACACTAAATGCACAATGAGCCTGCAGTGGGCTTCTATAAGGCTTTCAAGAGCTGAAACACATAAACAAGCTGCAGGCAGGCCTTGTACCATGCCTGCTCTGCCTTGTCTGCTTCCTTGGCAGAATGATAAAATAAAAAGAACACAATGTATGAGCCAACAAAGGTTCACACCAATCACAACCACTACACAGTCTCATGCAAAACAAAGGCATAGCCAAGCAGCATCCTGTTCCTTCCAATCCAACCACATGGCCTCCAGGCTGAACTCAGGAGGCCAGTCCATGGATGCAGCCCTGAAGCCCTGAAGCCTTTAAGCATTCAAAGGCTACACAAAACAAACCCCTTAAGATGTGGCCAACCTTCACCTGACACCTGCCTTTTAAGAAACATGAGCCTGCACAAGGCTTCAACAAAAACATTCAACATGAGCCTGTAAAGGCACCCAGAATGCGCCTGTAAAGGCATCCATCATAAGCCTACAAACACAAACCAAATGAGCCTGTACAGGCACTCACCACAAGCCTCCAAACACAAACCAACATAAGCCTGCACAGGCTTCAAGTTCAGCTGCAAAAGGACTGTTTTAGACAACAGCAGTGCTCAACATTCAACCCTCCTCACTGACCTTTCTAGCTTTCTTGGCATATTGCCCTGACTTCTTGTATGGTCTTTTACCCTTGTTGAAGAGAGGATGGGTGTCCTCCATGATGAAATCAAACACAGCATTCAGAGAGTCCACTTTTAGTGGGATGATCAGGTCACTCTCTTTCCAATTCTTTGGTGTTCTCACTGTGACATAGGCACCATTGAGCTCAATCAGAACTGTTGCAGGTGCATTGGCAAGGATGTCTTTCTGCTTGCCCTTGGCATCCTCTTGTTCTTCACACTCTTCACCAAAAGGGTTTGGTGCATCACCATCTTCTTTCAATTTGTCCTTGACCTTCTTCCAAATGATCTTCAGCTGTGGGCTGTTGGCCAAGCTTGGGTTTGACAAAGTCTTGAACTGGTCCATGTGCCCCAAGACCAACTTGGCAATGCTGAAGTTGGAAGGCCTGAGCTTCAGCCATTTGCCACCAAACTGGTCTTCATTGATCAGTCCCTATGGCAGAGCAATGGGTGGTCCATCCCTGTACTTCACAGTGACAACCTCACAAATCTCCACCATGTTGCACAGCTGGGGTTCTTAACACCTACATTTGTGCCAATATGTACAAACATGGCTGCAAGCTTGGACTGTAGCAAGCACAGGCAGAAGCAACATGAGCTTGCAAAAGCTGTGCCAACAAAACAGAGCCTGCAGGGGCTGCACCAAGTACACACCAAAACATTAAACCACACATGAGCTTGCAAAAGCTGTGACAACTGAGCTTGTAGAAGCCTCACCAAGCAACCCAGCTTACCAGAGCTAAACAAGATGCTGCACAACTTGCTGCACAAACCATTTCTCAGCAAGCTGTTGTATCCAGGGTGTCTATACAAGGTCACTTTGCACCAACTTTCCTTTTCTTTGGTGCACTCTCTTTCTCCTCAGCAGGCTCAACCAGCAATGGGGTGCCCTGTTCTATCAATCTCTTATTCACATAGGCTGGGATACTGTACTTACCAGCTTTGATGCTTGTCCTGGACAGGCAGCACTCATCAGCTGATGTGCCCTCCTTCACCATCCAATAGGGGATGAATGCACCTGTGCGCTTCACAAAGTCAACCCTCCATGGTGTGATGATGAAGCAATGATCCTTCATGTCTGGTGCCTTGATGCTGCATGAGGTCTTCAGCAGCTTGTCCACATGCACAACCTGCACAAAGCCCAATGGCATGATCACCAGCTTGCCCTTGCCAATCCTTCCACCAGCAAATACTTGGTGGGTGTTGGAGACAGCCACATCCTGATCTCCAAGCCTGGGCTGCAGGGGTGCAATATAAAGATATGGTATGGGCACAAGACATGACCAACAAACATGTGAAAATGCTACTCATACAGCTGAGAAACTCTTTGTATTTGTCATACAGTGCACACTGCAAATTGGCCTTGGCCATCTCTTCAGCCAGCATTGCAGACTTGCATGGAAGTAGCTCTTGCCTCACCCTGGCATCCACCAATGCAGGCTGAGGCTTGTTCCATTCCCTGAGGTGCTTCAAATCAGCAAGTGCCACTTCTTTGTGTTCCACCTCTCCAAAGAAGGGCTGGTGGGAAAGCTTGCCACCTTCAGCTGACAAAGTGTCCAGCTTCCAAATCTTTCCTGCATTGTCTTCATCTGCTGTGGCTTTGATCAAATACAGCTTGTTGACTTTGATGTGCTTTTTCGCATTCAAAGCAACGGCCACTGTGTCAGTTGCTTCCTCCAGGCCCTTCACAGAGCTGCTGGCCTCTTCCTTCTTTCTTTTTGTGTCTTCCATAGGGAGACCACTATTGCACAATAAGATGTCTGTCTTGAACTTCTCATTGATGTCATCCATGGTCTCATAGACAACACCTTCTCTTCCTTTTTGCTGCTTGCCCAGGAGAAACAATGCCAACCTGATCTGGAACTTTCCAAAGGCAAGAGCAACTTTCTCCATTGCCAGAGAACTCTTTTCTACCATGCTCCATCCAGCATGCATGAGCTTCTCAGCCTTCAAGCTGTCATCATGTAATTTCTTGCCTTTCAACTTGTCCCAGTCTGCTCTTGTGATGAGTCTGCTGAAGCCATCCTTCTGAGCTGACTTGGGGCAGGTGAGCTGGCAACAGGCCAAAGCAATTCGAAGGAATGGGAATGTTGTTGTTGGCTCCTTCCAATCAAAGTATGCCAACAGCCAAGTAAAGTCCTCTCCAAAATTGATGGAACCACCATACTGTCGACCTTGGCTGCCCAAAATGCAAGGCATGCACATGAATGTGTCTTAATATAAAGCCTGCACTGGCTCTCATCTTTTGACATCATGTGAGCAGCATGAGCCTGCAAAGGCTGCTTTGCATCAATGCCACTGAGCAACACATGAAGTCCAAATACTTCAAGAGCTGGAAGGATTCACCACCAGCATAGGAAGCTACAAAGTCACCAATGCTCTTGATGTAGCCCCTGCATGGAGGCATCCCTGCAGCAGCCTGGGCAACTGCCTTTGCAAGATCCTTCTTGTCCTCAGGCTGCATCTGGAAGATGTGAGCAATGGTCATGGCAACCTCCAATTCATTTGGAGGTTTGACAATGCCATGATCACCTTGGATGGTGTGGTGGACACCACTGCACATACAACCAGTTCAGCACACATAAAGCTAAACCATAAAAAAAGTTCTGATCAAAGTGTCAAAGAAGTCACTATTGTATGCAGCCTGCAAAAAGCAACAGAAGTCAGGCACTTCAGCTTCGACCTGTGCTTTGACCACACACCATTCCCAGCCTTCTGTGAGCATCCTGCCAAGATCATCACCTTTGGCAACCAACTGCTCTAGTGAAAGATTGGAGCCACCTTCAAGGTCATCACCTGCATCCATTTTGCATCCATTCTCTAGACATCGAAGGAATGCACAGGTGTGGCTGGTGGAAAGGCTGCACACTCTTTCCTTGCCACTTGGCATGGGAAGCATGCCACCAGAAGTAGATGCAAGAGCCTCATTGCACTCAATGATATGTGATCTCTTCTTGCTCTCAATAGGCAATTCCACACATACTGAAGGCCCCACTTTCTGAAGGCTCCATCCCACCTGGCAGATGGATTTTCCTTTGGAAATCACATCAAAGTGGTTGCACATCTGTCCTCCTCGATTCGAAGGATGTATCAAGACTTCTTTTGGTTTCAGGACAGTGGTGTATGCAAGTCCTGCTTGCTGCAACCCTTGCAAGGCTTTTGCAGCCTTTTGGTTGATGCCCATCTCATTGTCATTCAAAACCTTCTTGAGCTCCACCACCCAAGGAAGAGCCATGGTGCGCAAGCACTAAGAGTTCATGAACAAAGCACCTATATATGCTGTGTTGTTTGTGTTTCATGTGTTCTTATGTTGTGGTTGGTTGTCCCTTGTGTTCCTATGTTGTGGTTTGTTCTCTCTTCAGCACACCCACCCCACAACATGTTACAATGCCATGGTGGCAGGCTGCAGTGCATAAACCCATTTGAGCATGCACAGACCAACACAACTTGATCCTGCACAGGACTCCTCTTGTACAAAAGCCTGAAGCAACTTGAGCCTGCAAAGGCTGATGTAACTTGAGCCTGCAGAGGCTGAAGCAACCTGAGCCTGTAGAGGCTGAAACAACTTGAGGCTGAAGCAACCTGAGCCTGTAGAGGCTGAAACAACTTGAGCCTGTAGAGGCTGAAGCATACAACATAAACACACAACATTTTTCTAGTCAATTTTTAACTTTTGAAGTGTATATGTTAATTGTGCTAATTTTGTTAATTTTTAGAAAATAGATTTAGTAATTGTCCTAAAAAATTAAGTTCTTTAATGAAATTAACATAACAATTATTTTCCTTTAGTTATTAGCTTTAAAAATTGATGATAATATAAAGCCTTTAGGGCAATTGTAACTTGTTATAAGTAGTTATAACCCTATTGCAAATATGTTATGATGTAGTTAACAACACTTGTAACTAGCCTAACACAATAGCAAACCACCAGAACATCAAAGTACGGATGGGCCATTATGGTGCAAACAGTGACAAACCTACTTGGCTTTATTCCAGTTTCGTGGATTGTAAAGTTCAA
>JBAHVQ010166213.1:3687-20084 GCA_036872915.1 Nanipora kamurai | reverse complement strand
ATAAATAAATACATAAATAAATATATATATATATATATATATATATATATATATATATAAATAAATAAATACATAAATAAATAAATGTATAAATAAATAAATACATAAACAAATAAATAAGTAGATAAACAAGCAAATAAATATGTAAATAAATACATGAAAGTAGTTCAGACATGAGCGTACATTCTAAGGGAGGGTGAGGTTGGTCACAACTCAAACTTCGTACGAAACGACAAAATGTTTAGTACACTAGGATAAGTAGAAATATATGATTTCGGCAATTTTTAGAAAAGCAGATTACTCTGGACACCACTCCCCAATCAAAATGAGCTATGTGTGCCCAAAATTTCTCCGGGGGTAACTACCCCTGCTTACAACGCCCCTGCTTGGCAAGAACCAATCTCTTACTCGGCCATAACCAGGGTTCGAAATAGATCACAAAGTAGCATAAATAGAAAATTACTGTCTAGAACTATCGAAAGCTACCCGCAGAAGTAAGGTTTAATTGGCAATTTTCGTGTTTTTTTGGCTGACTCAGCAAAATGACAGGCAGCTCCTCTTTGCATATAATTAAAGCTCGTGAATATTACAAGCCATAACACCGCTGACTGACAATCTGTTTTGAGCGCGATTATTCGGTAAAGTGTAAGTACTTCGAAAACATTGAACAGAAAGCTTAACACTGTCTGCCTTTCAAGAGGAATATCAAAGCCCAGCAAAATATCCTTATGAAAGCCATCGAGCCATAAGGATATGTTGCTGGGCTTTGATATTCCTCTTGAGATTACGTTTTCCCCTTGGTCAATCCACAGCTGTTGTCTGCTTTTCTTCAGCAATTTCGATTATATGAAGTCGCAGAAATGAGTTGGAGCTCGAAAAAGTGATGGGTAAACCGGAAGGGCAAGCTGGGTAAACCGACAGGGCACTGAAAAAAAACGACATGGCGCTGTGCCCTGTCATTTTAACCTAGCCAGAACACTAAATTTTACAAGCGTGATTGACTGAATATGTCCGTAGGAGGTGAAAGGGGATGACCCAGAGTCGTGACGACATATCTAGAAATATTGCTGAACGTCCTGACATGCTGAGGTAGCACACAGATACAATAGCTAAACATACCACTGTTTTCCAGAAATGCTATCATCTAAAGCAGAAAATATAAAGAAAGATGTTCTTGCGAAATATCGAAGATAAAAACTCAGCTGCTAACTAAAACTGGACATAAAAACAACCAGAAGAGGTGAATCTGAGGCTAAACATTCTCCTAAGCTTTCAGTGGTCAACTTGGTGATTGATACAAAATAACAGAATTTGGAAAAAACACAACAATTACTAAATGGCAATCAGTGTCTGATCTAGAGCACGCCATTGCGGGATTAACGCAGTTTTAGCAAAAATCTCCCCTTCAAATTCATCTCTTGGTCATTTTGGCGCATTTCAAATATTGAAGACTGCACAGACTTTGTGATTTCTCCTTATTTCTCCTGAAATGTCCCCCAAAAAATTGCAGACTGGGACATTTTGTCTCCCCAAATGGAAATCCTGGATCAGACACTGGGCAATATGAAATAAAGGACAATTTGGGGACAGTAAAGAACATAGGTAGTGTATAAAACAGCGTAGAAAGTTAAAAGGTTAGTAGACTGTCGAATTTAAGTAGAAAAATTCTGAAGCGCCTTTGCTCGAAACGTTAATATTTTTCTACATAAATTCGACAGTCTACCAACCTTTGAACTTTCTATGCTGCAATGAAAATATGTTAGGTAAATATAAGACTTGGAAAATTTACTCACTTCTTCTAAAATCAGTGGAGTGTGATATTTAGGATTATCACCTCGATCTTTTTGGATCAGATTAAGAAGTGGAACACCAAATATTCCAGATTCTAAAATATCAAAGGTTAAAAAACAATATTTGTACAGACTGTATCACGAAACCATCATAATTTGTTCTGCCTTACAACGCTTTGTCTGTTTGGATTAGGGCTGTCCGGCTTCAATATTTTACGTTTTCGAATATTCGGTTCGATTTTCCCCGAATATTCGAATATTCGGCGAACATAAACGTCGTGGAATGGACTAAAGGAGCTGCCGGGATTAAGGAAGGGGCTGCTAAATGTAATATTCCATAAACATACAAAAAGTGCCGAAAACCTTTTTAAAAGAAGCTAGTGTGGATTTATCCTGTTCTAGTTTTACAATATAAAATTCCTTAATTCCAAATTAATTCCACAAATCGCCTAATCAGATTCTTTATAATCTGTGACAGGTCTGGTGGTTCAATTAGTCATGTTGGTCCAATTTCGAATATTATCGTAGTTCGGTCAATTTTCGGAGGTTTGAATAATTCGATATATTCAGTCGAAACCAATGTTACAAGCATATCCGAATGTTATTTTTGAGGTTGGAAACAATAGCTACCTTTGTAAAATACAAGTGTGATAATTTCATTGAATTGGCCCCTGGTCGTGCATATATTTATCTAGATTTGCACTGATCTACCTTTCGTTTTTCTCTTGGTTGGTTTCCTTCTGTTGAACACAAGGTTATTGGAATCAAACAATGCTGTCAGTTCGATAAGAGCAAGAGTGCGTACTTTCTCCATGTCTTGTGATGATAAATCCTCGATGCGAGTGATCCCATATTCGTCTCTAGACAGCGTAAAATTCTGAAAACAAGCAGTACAAAAAAATGACTCATTTCTTAGAACTGTTTAAAAAATAGAGTAACAAAATATTTCAGCTTTTAAATTTGAGAGATAGCGTAGTTCACAAACAAACTGATGCCAGTGGTGCATCTCACGTTGGCTATTTTATTTTAAAACAAATTTATACGCCATCCTTACCGGTAGGAAAGGAAATTTTGGGCCAGTTTCAGAATTGGCTTCGTTCTTTTTCACTTCCTAGAATAAAATTTTACACAGAGTAGTACGTATTGTGGGTTCTATATTTAGTTTTCTTTGCCATACACGACTTAAAAAATAGTCTTGCTAAAAACTTACAATTGTTGGTTTATCGTTAGCAACGGGAATCTCCTTGAAAGTCTCTCGATTACTCTCATTATGTTCTGACTGTGGGGACGTTTCCTCAGGAGTGGACACAAAGTTCTCCAACTGTTCGTCATTTGAACGGCTGTTCTTCCTCACAGAAAAGTCCCAGTTATCGTTTAAGGATAAGTTTTTCATTTGGTCGGGAGGATTTGATCGTTCCGCAGTGGCATTGTTAACAGCAGTTATGTAAAACAATGAACCACCTAGTTTTCTTGGTTTACCTCCGCCAACTCTAAGACCAATGGCAGCCGATTGACCTGGATAATAATCACGGGAGATAGGGTTATCGTCAGTTTATTTTCAATCAATAAATTATGCAAAATATTTTAAATAAATAATCTAAAACCATACTGTCCATGTAAGGCTGGTGACACACGGCTAGGTCTTTGAGACTTCCTGTCGAAAACCTGTCTCCAACACTAAAGGCTCCGAGACTTTCCCTAACATACCCGTACATATTTCTGAGACTTTCTCTCGGAGACGTCCCCAGAAAACATGGCGGGTGATGACTTGACGGCTGCCGCTTGTGCAAGCGTTATTTTTCACCTTTCCATCCAAAGAATAACAAAATACAATTAAAATGGAAATAGATAATGCAGAAGTTATAATCACTCCTTTATGTTCGCAGGTGAGTCCTTTAGTAGTTTGGCATTGCTTCGGGAAATTGCAGTTCTCCAGGCTACTCTTTCATGATAAACATAAAAAGGTCGTGTTGTAAAAAACAGGTTTTGACTGCCATAATTCATCTAAGTGTTCCACCTTTCCCCTTGTCCGCTCGACGACCATATCTTTGTCACCACTCCCCGGTGGCATGATTGGTTAGTAGTTTTTAGTGTCGGCGACTTCTTTCAGCAATTAGAACACGGTTCTATTTCAGACATTTTGTGTCCAACACCAAAGTCTCTGAAACTTCGATGATACATTTCGCGATTTTGTGTCCGAGAATTGGTCTTCGACACCAGAGTCTCGGAGACCGCGTCGTGTATTACTTCCTCAATACAAACTTTGATGAAAATAATGAACTCTATTAGGTCCAACATCCCAAACACACACAGGACTTCAATGGGCTATTCCAACTTTTGCTATTTTCACAAGTTTTCACTATTTTCACAAGTTTTCACTAGTTTCCATTAGGCGGAAATTTCAGAGCGTACTGCTTTTTCCTGGTTTCTCGTTGACTCTCGGGAACTCTTGGGCTGCTGAGATCCAATGAGAAACTTGAAAAAGGCAGTACGAGCGGAAAATTCCGCCAAGTGGAAATTACGCTTTACAACTCACGGTTTGTGGCTACGCAACGAACCGTGATCAAAGGTTCGGAAAGATTCTTCCCCATGTTTTAGGGGTCAAGATTCCCGAACCTTAATGAGTTAATGGTGGGAGAATTACCGTGGGTTCTTTTTGGTACTTCATCGCCAACAACTGATCCTTTCCCAGTCAACTGAGACGCGTAGGCTGCTGATTCACGTTTCATTTTCGGACTAGGTGTACGGTTTCCCTGTGCCAGAACCGTCGGTCTGCCAACCTGAGCCTGCAAATTTGCACTAGTGGTGATAACTTTTACAGGAGGGGCTGTGGATATTTCATTGAGGTGATCCTGCGAACGAGAGGGTCGCATTTTTTGAGGGTCACTTCTTGGCTGCGATTCAGCGAGTGGTACTCCTTCACTGTAAGACCGTCTGCTAGCAAGATTATGGCATCCTCTATTGCTAGGCTCGCCAACAGTTTGCGTTGGAAATATTGACCGAATGTCGGCATGATGCCCCCGTTGTCTACAACCACTGTTTTCTGGTGGAGAGAATCTTGTGTCCAGTCCCGAAGACATATCTTGCAAACTCAAGCGTTCTTGAACGTTTGCATTCAGCTTGTTGATCCTCCGTCTCACGGCATCAGCTTGTTTTCGGGTCAGTGAGGACGTGATGTTCTCATCTGCTAAATCGTTTGCATTTATCTCCTTACTGTCTGCAAGCAGGAACGAGAATTAAAGTTTGGAGTGCTATCCAGGAGTGTAACTAAGGGGTGGGGGCAATGGGAAAATTGCTGGCGCTGCTTCCCAGCATTGATGGAGAAGATTTATTGTCTCAATATGTTTGCATGATATTTTCAGAAAATTGTGCCTTTTTGTTCAGCAAAATTTCAACCATGAACTGCATTCTGGGACTGTTTTTCAGGACTCAGATTAAAAAATTTTTCCTGTCACTGCAACGTAATCTTTTTAACAATGACCTCAACCTAGACTATCATCAAATTCTGCAAGCATCCATAGAAACATTGTCTGATTGGGTAAATTTTAAAGTTGATCTAGGACCAGATACATTGTAGGATTTGCATGTGAGTAACAAATGTATGACTGCTAAAAAAGTTGTTATTCCTATTTTCCAACTTAAAATTATGACTTCTGCTTGAATCAGTATATTTAAAGTGAGTTTTATGTAAAAGTACTTTTAAAATAATGAAGAACTGCGAGTTACATCTTTTTCATATCTCACTTTCTTCTCGAGATACTTGGATTTGTTTAACAACCTTGTAACCTCAGGTCCTTTTGTGATGTCATTTCGTTCACAACACATTTTTTAACCTGTCAGTAAATCTTTATGAATATTCAACATATTTTCATGAAACTTTGCAAGTGAACAGATTGTACAACAAACATCACAAGATTAGTAAGACTATTTCTATGGCAACACATGTGCTATACTGTTCAAAACAAGTTAAAATGTTGTGCAACCAAATGAGGTGTATCCTTCATTATTTTAAGAGTATTTTCATATGAAACAATAATAACTTGTGGGTCATAAGCACTTTAACAAAAAGAAAAACAAAACAATTACTTCACGAACTCACCTCTGTATCTTTTTACCACAGAAACAAATCCAGCTTCCTTGAGCCATTCAACATCCTGTTCCAACTCTGAAGATAAAAAACCCCATGAAATTATATAATTAATTTCAAAAACACATGAGTAATTGGTGATTGGTTACTTTTCTGAGGAGCAGTTTGTCAGAAGTATTCTGTATGCAATTAGATGATTATCAAAGTTTCTCCCACAATGTTTTCCATGGTAAAAAAAAAAACAAAACATTAAAAGAATTGCAAAATGAACGTCAAAATATCACCCAAGAATTACAAACCATTTACCTACTGCACTTTCTCACCAAATTTTAAATTAATTTTTAGATTTTTTGTTTTGTTTTTTTTTTTTTGTAAAATTGTAAAATACCATGAAGTTTAATAGGGTCAAAGAGTATGTCTTCAAAATACACCATGACAGGGCAAAATGCCATTTTATTATTGTCAACAAAGTAATTCAAGCAAGGTTAAATTAATGGTTAATTTGGAATACCATTATCAACTCCGAGATAAGCCCTAACATGGCAAATATCTATCGATGTGATATTCTGACAGTTAAATCAAAAAAAACTCCTGGGTCAATCCTTATCAATGAAAATATCCATAACTTAATGATCAAGGGAACTATAAATCTTAAAATAAAACTCAACAGACAACACTATTGTATTAACTCTTGAACTGTCACATGTACAAATTTGGCCCCTTTGCTGTTTTACTCTGGCTAACACAACATAATTTTACTCATCAACTGGAGAGTCCTGAAATGTCGTGGTTGAAGGTTTAGATATCATGAGAAGCTTTCCCTCTAAATTAGAGAGGGTTTATATTGAGATTATGCTAATCGTTCAAGAACAACACCAACAAGCTTTAAGTAATCATATTTAATATAACATAAAGTCCAACATCACAGTGAAGAATAAGTAGAAGAAGAAAAAAAAAATACAAAGCTATTGTGCTCACAATAATACACGTGTCCCCAGTGTCACGTGATAATACTAACCAATCATATAGTGCTATAATGATAATACTCTGAACTTTAAACCTTTACCTATAAACCCATGATTAAAGTGTGATCATTACATGTAAACCTGATGTGAAGTATCACTTCTTAACAGTTTACTCTATACCAACAAAAGTATGTAAACAGTTTGCACATAAAACAATCATGGAGTATTAAAATGATTGATGGGCAATACCATTCATTGGTTCATCCTCTTCTTCAGCTGTTTCTGGGGCAGGTGGCTCAATGGATTCAAACTCCTTCCAGAACATATCAAAGTCCATTTGCTTGTTCCTTGGAGGCTGTCCATCAAACTTTCTAAATGGCCTCTCCATACTGGAGGATTGTACTTTAACTATAGTGTTTCATACACAGTAAATTACCATCATCATAATCATGCTAAATGACCAGAAAAAAAGTGTAAATGCAATTTGTCCAGATAGATACAAAGATAAGTACAAAAAGAAAGAGTGAAAATGAGGAGCAAAATAAAACTAAATAAATGTTCATGCATCCAAATTTATGTGTTAGTTATTTACTTATAAAACATAATCCAAAAATTAACATCTTGAAACTTGAGATACAAGTTAAAACAATAAAATGGCTAAATGTGAATTTATCATTTCATATTACCCTGAGGATGATTCTGAAATAAAAAGTTAAAACAAGATGAAGACAGGTGTGGTTTTAACTTGTATCTCAAGTTTCAAGATGTTAATTTTCGGATTATGTTATATACTTTACTTTTTAAAATTGTCAGCTGGTTATGGTTTTATATTTACTTATATCCAATGGAAACCACCTGATTAGCAAGAAATTCCATGTAATTTTGAAAACTTTAAAAGTAGAGATTCTGTTAACTTCTTAAGTTAGCTGATATCCAGTGTACCATAATAAACTATTTCAGTACAGGAATGTTATCAAGTCTACTTGCCTTTCTATGAAAAAGTAGGGCATGGAAATGACCTATCAAATACTAGGTGTAGATTTTCAGAAAAAGGCACTGTATATAAAATTATTTCTATGTCATGAAATATAACAGATTTTCTTGATCAAGTTGGAAATCAGGGATGTGGGTACACCAGGTGCTGCAGGGCAGGACCAACCAGCATAAATTTTCAGTATCTGGTACTCCTGGCAATTGCTACAATGCTGCCTTGCACATTTTTATTCCAAATATTTAATCCATCATTCAGCTCCTAGATATGCAGCAAAATTGGCATAAAATAGTAAAATTTTGCTCAATCCTTATCTGCCATTCCTCCACAAAGAAATGCCAATGTAAAGTTTATTAATTTGACTGTGGTTTCAGGAACAGCAGTGCAAATTCAGACACCAGATCACGTTTTGTGAGCAAGCCTGTCTAGATGGAGATCATAATGAAAATTAAACCTGGAAGTTATTACCTGGCAGTCATTTTTGGCCGGTTACATCCCTGGAAATAAGTTACACATTTTTTGACAACTTTAAGAAAACGGATGATCCCTTCCTTGAGCTTTTTTCTGATTCTCTTGGTCATTTGTGAAATTCTATTCACCAAATAAACCAAACTTATCACGTTGCCCTACCAAATTATGGTAACAAGGTTTCCATGAGTCAAAAATAACAATTAGGTCAGTTCACTGATCCTTGTGTGTTGGCAAAGGGATCCCAACTCATACAACATCAGGAATGGAGCCTAATTTACAGTGAACCTTACTTGACAACAGAATAAAACAATATTTACATCAATTTAAACATGCTACTATCCACGCATCCATCGCTGATATATAGTCATAGAGCTATATACCAACTACCTACTTTATAGCTTGTGAACTGTGGACTTAGGTATACCTAGTAACTGCAGCTGAGTTTTGGTCAGAAGTATATATATTAATGATTTGCGAACAATAACCGAAAATTTAAACTTATCTGCCAGTCAATTAAGAGCCCAACTAACAGTTGCCCACGTTATGTAAGCGTTCAAATCATCGAGTCACGAGTTGTGAGCAATTAATAAAGTCCAACGTTCCCTTTTTGCGCAAGAATGGACCACTTGGACGCATTTCTCGGCTGGTAGTGAATAATTGTAGAAGATTCTGTTGTCTGTATGCGTTTTAACTGCCACCAGGAAAACAAATACAAGGAGTCTCAAGGTGAACAGCTGTACAAGCTGAGTCAACGGGAGTTCCTTTACTAAGGGTTTTAAAATGTCCGAAATATTTATAGGCTTTTGGGTAAATTAAACTAACTCGTAAACTGCGAGCTTTAACGCAACCTAATGTACTGCCACCGTGCCTTACAGGTTGTTCAACTATAAGCGGTAAACACAAAAAGCGTAGTAAACCTAATCATTCAACGATATTTTACGACAGAATGTACAGACATTTCACGCTACGATGGTGATCAAAAGTTCCTAACAATGTACACTGACCGGAGTAATCCAACTTTGAACGCCAAGTTAACAGTCTTCGAACGCATAAAGAAACTTCTTACGATGTGTATATAAAGCCATTTGACAAACCAAGTGACACAACTAGATGTATCGCCCACTTGCCATCTGTCAATATAAGATCGGCAATTATATGGTTATACACGGCGTACTCACCGAACGTTTTCAAAAGTCAGTCGCAGTCTGTTTGTTATCGGATGGATTTCGAATTCCCTTAGACGAGACCAATTTACAAACGAACCAATTAAACTGGAGATTTTACGAAAAGAGATGAGGTATTTATATCAAGCCAAATTGTTGATATTTTCATAAAGAAAATGCGGTGACAGTTCGCTGTTCGAACAATCATGAACTATTGACATTGCACCCCCTCGGGGAGTAGGGTTGGGGGGAAATTAGTGCACGCGTAGCCCTGGACGTGCATTTACGCCCGTTTGACCAAACCACTTACACTTTTGTCCGTTTTTCTATAAAAAGAATTCAGAACAAGTGTGCAAATAAGCGGGATTTTCTTTTCAATATATAAACCGTTCTCAACTACGGTGAATTTGACGGTTTTTAACAATCTGAATGACACATTTTGGGAAAATTCGTGAACGAGAATTATCGATAAACTCACGAACGTAAACTTTCTCAAAACAGAGGGCGAAGGGCCTGGAGACCATCCACTCCCCCCCCCAATTTACTCACAATGGCCCCAACACCCTCTCTAGTTCCACATCATCCCGATAGTTCGACCGTCGTTCGACCAGTGGCTACAAGCAGTGGTTACGAGATCCACACCATGGATTAAACGACATACTACACCAGTTAATAGTAAAGCACAAATTTTCGAAGGACGAGAAAGGCCTGAAGTAACGATTAGATGAAACACAGAGGAATAAGTGAGGAATAACAATGCTTTATTAATCGCAGATAAACTTGTCTGAAACCTTTAAAAGCAGTGTTACACTATGCAATTCTTCGTACAACTTGTCTCGCAATTTTGTTGCGATGCAAGTTGCACAAGAAATTGCGTGGTGTAACATACCTCACAAACATTAAGTCTCGCAACATGTTTGTTGCAGCAAGCATTGCGTGAGTGGCAACGCTGTAACAGATTTTTGAAGCATTGCACGCCGTAACACTCTTTTTGCAACTTGTCTCGCAATGTTTTATTTGATCAGCCTGTAAAACTATGCCTTCAAGCTTTGTCAATCCCCAGTATCGTCGTGCCAAGGGTCAGAGCATTGCGAGACAACGTGCAAAAAAATTGCAAAGTGTAACACCTCTCCTCGTGTAAATGCAACGCAACAAATTTGGCAAGTTGCACGAAAAATTGCGCGGAGCAGCATGGCCTTAAGTGGCCAAGGTCCGATATATATGATACTTAGAGCAAATGGGAGAACAAAGCAAAAACAAAGAGATAAGAAAAACAAAAGAAAAAAAAATTCAAAGCGTTAAGAGTAAATTCATGCAAGTGTTTTGTCTTTGTACCAAAATACCTCCTGGTCAGTAAAGGTTTGGATTAAACTCAGTTCCCATCGAGCAGGATTTGTGGCCCTAAGGCAGCTCTCGAAAGTTATGGGGACTGATGGGCTTCAGTCATCTTTTGTGCATTATCAGTTATCTTAGCTCTTCAAGTTCGTCCAGTGTTGATTTAAACATTATACGACACTAAGTTTACAAAGAAAACGACAAACTTCACTGTAAAGTAAATGGTTTGAACATGGGAGAATCGTGACATGTTTGTGAAAGTTGATCGTCCAGGTTAGTCAAAAAATTTTGACTCTGAAGATGACCGCCGCTAAGGCTGTCGAAACGTCAGTCACTTCCACCAACAGTCTTTCTCAAGACTACACTAACCTGTACGATCAACTTTCACAAACATGTGAAACTTCACCGTAATTGAAGTTTCACATGTTTGTAAAAACACGGTCCCGGATGTTATGATTTTCCTTTGATTAACTAGTTCGAGAGGTGGGGGTTAAGAGTCTTGTACAACCGATCATAAAATCAACAATTTCTTTATAATGGTCAATGCTTACATCGAACTATATATAATTCAATTGCAAATTCGCGGTAAATTTAGCATATACCAAAAATTATCTAATCTCTCTAATGGCATCCTGCGTCTACAGGATGAACGCTAAACGAAATCAAAGTTGAACCTGGTTTAAGCGCAAAAAGATTTTTCTAAGGCGTAAAGATGGTCGAAAGGTCTGTGTGACTGTTGTTGAAACGCCTCCTTGGGAAGATCAATCACACTCACCACACTAGCAAAAAATGTCCAGAATAAAAGTGAGGCAAGCGTTCCTTACGTGTAAATTGCAAATCTAAGCAACGAAGATTCTCGTTGTTATTATCATTATTAATCTCGTTTTCGTTCTCCTTAACTTTATCGTCATCGTTACCGTTAAATTACAAAAACGTTTACGATGACAATTACTAACTGTGACTACAGGTAATTTCGAATGACGTTTTTCTACCTTGAGCTGGAAAACTTCAAAACGTTGAATATTTGGGCAGACAGCCATTCAAAGGTGTTGTAAATGTAGCCTACAAGAAGACTCGATATCCTTGTGGGAAGTAAGGATGACATAGCTTCCTCGTATCTCTCGGAGATTTGAACATCTGCGTCCGTAATTTAGCAACAAATAGCTGATTGGTTTACGTTAAATTGATTGACAATTTAATTGACAGGTCCGTCCCCTAAGTTTTGTTGCGTCGTTGAGAACATAAGTGCTTCGATGTCATTTAAAACAGGCACACTTGAAACCTGAAACGAACACGGAGAATGTCGTTCGCCTTATGGTAAAATAGGTCTACCTCGTTGTTATTATTAATTAAAAATAATTAATTAATTATTGCTCTTTAAAAGTAATTTACGTTAATCTTGCTTCCCAAAGGTTACGTGGTAGGATTCTTTGACGCATTTGTAAAATTTGTAAACATCCATGAAGGAATTATAAATCGGAGCAGCTGCAGCTCTAATGACATTTGGTTCTCGTTTATCAACCTGTTTCAAAATTAAAAATAATGAAAAAAAGTAGTAAATATAGCAATGGTAAGCAGAAATAGGCATAAACAATCCATCACAAACAATAAACAAAAAACAATAATAGGAAACAATATACATGAAACAACGCGTAACAAAATACGGAATATAAAACACGAAAGTATAAACACTTACTCGTTAATACTTAATATGTGAGACGTCATACATCACACGTCATACGTCACACGTCATACGTCACACGTCATACGTCACTCGTAACACTTGATCCTTAATACACGATATGTACGTAATACATAGCACTGGGTACAATGTGAAAGGAACTAAGTATTAAAAGAATGCGTTCGATTGACCCTATTCCGGAATAAGCATATATTCTGGAATATTCCAGAACAGCTATTTTGAATACTCTGGAATTATAAAATTAATAGTAGTTCAATCGAACGGATATTCTGCCTTATTCCACGTATTCTTATTCTGAAATAGGGTCAATCGAACGCACCCTAAGCATAGGACGTAGTACAGAGTGCACAGTACGTAGAATGTAGTACATGGTTAATGTATAATAATAAATAAAATATTTCAATTAATAAATTTTGATGTAACTTGCTGACGGTGAACGTTTTTGCTTTGCATTTGAACTTATTTGTAAAGAAAGGATGGATAGACGAATGGGGCTGGCGGGCGGGATGGATGGCGGGCGGGCGGGCCAGCGGATAGATGGAATGCCGGGCGAGCAAAAGGACGGATGGATCAGCGAACGTATGGAAGGACGGACGGACAGTTACACAGACGAACAGACAGATTAACGGGCGGGTGAGCGAATGAGTGGTTGGAGACAAACTGAGAGGCAAAAACAGACGATCTGGATGGTATTTGAAAATATATCAGGATTTACCACTACTCCTCGTTTTTCAAGCTCCGTAAAAAAGTATTTTATATTGAAGGAAAAGAAGAGCGAGAGCTGGGAACCACGTTCCGCTGGATTGCTAGGGGTTATCAATGTTATGGGGTGATTTGATGACTGGTCTTTCTTCTTCACTGCATTATCTACGCCAGGGATGCTTGTTACTAGATATTCCATGTAACCTACAATAACGGAAAGTCATATCGGGTTGTCACATTCCTACGTTTGAATGAAATGCAAACTCATGCAATTGCCTATTTAAAATTTTAAATGTTAGGAGCGACATTAACCATTATTGGTTAGAGTAATAAAACCTACTTGTTAACAGAAGTGACTTCTTCCTAAGAGCACTCATGGTTGCTTTTGTATGGAGCTACACATTTAAGAAAACAGATAAATAAAGAAAGGTTTGAATCTATCGGTAAAGATCAATTCACAGTTAAAAACGTTAGTGAATTCGAAAAGAACCACGATCTTCTGGTACGTAGAAATTCCGCGCAGTTTTCTGTGCATTTATGCGTTCCCGCTAAAACACCTGCCGGAGTTTCTGACGGCTGACGGAGATAAGCGTCACGGCTACAGAATACGGGTTGTGAAACCTCGCATTCAGGGTCTCGGAAGAAAGAGCTTAACTTTAACTAAGGTCTTATGTAGCACACAAGTTTTCTGTCCAAGGCAAAACATGTTACCTTTAATGATGCCAGAAGTGATACAGTTTGAAAAACCGGTGGGTTTGACACTTGGAATCCAACGGCTCCAGGAAGCGGTATAAACTCTGCAGTGGAGAAAATGAACTGTCAGTGACCAAAATGAGGGAGAAATACGACTGTTAACACATGTACGCGGGAGATGTAGACAGACCAAAAATCGCTTACTATGGTCCATTTGAAACCTCGACGTCTTATCATGTCCCCACCAGCCTGCAAATCTGAATAATTTGAAAGTCAGAGATGAGCAGTAGATTTAAGGTGACCCGCTAAAGAACACCAAGCCGATTTAAGTTTAATTTTAAGCGCTATTCTAATGTAAATTTGTCGTCTTAGCAGTTGAAAGTTTTTTCAAACAAATCAATCTAAAGTTAAAGTAATGCAAATTCGCGAATTCACAAATAAAGTAATTAATTCCAGGCAATCGCTGTAGCATTACAACTTAGCTTTACTGTATCACTTGTAAAATGTTTCTCTGTCACGTTCTTTCGCATATTCCCCGTAAAATTCTTGTATCTGTTACATATTACTTCTTAAGGCTGGTTTTCACTAGCGACCGACTCGGAATCGGAATCAGAAGTGAAGAACGTTAAATCTACTGAAAAATTAACTAACGCATCCTGTTACGTTTATGATTCCGGCGCCTACGATCTAGTGAAAACCAGATTGGCGGAATCGTAAGCAGAAGCGAAAGAATAAAAACCAATCATAATGCTCGTTCTCACAACCGTGGTTGGTTTATAATTCCTATTCTGCTGGGCCACTCCGACAAGTTAGGTTTCACAAGATCGTAAAAGACAAAGTCACAAGCGCAATCGGAAGAAAATGGAAACCTGATTTCTCTGACTCCGATTTCGTCGAGCTTACAACTCCGCTTATGACTCCATTGTTTAATTTTCACTAGGTCCCAGTGTACTTACGACTCGGACTCTGATTCCATCGCTAGTGAAAACCAGCCTTAACTCCTTCCAGTCCGTATAGGTCCACAGTGACCAATGGAGACTTTAGTATTTAACTCTGGCTAACGCCAGACGATTTTACTCGTCAAGGGGAAAGTCCACGGGACAGAAAAGAGTTAAGATGTTTCTTTGTCACAATCAACCACACTCCTAAAACTAATTCGAACCAAAGCTTACTTTCGAGTTCTTAACAGCGGGAGGGTTTTCGATGGCAGACGAAAGCAAACATATTTTCGTTCGAACATATGTTTTCAACACATGATAATTAGTCAGGTAAACGTTCTAATTGTCTTACATATTTACCTTGGTAAATCAAAATTGCTTTCGTGTTTCTCATGAACAAATGCTCCCGCTATTCCGCCAGGACCAGAATTCAAGTACTGTAAAATATACACTTTCATCTAAATCATGCATGTAAGCCATGGACTGTGACGCAAATCCAGGGTGTGGTGGGTTATCCCCATGTTTGTTAGCATAGTGACGATCATTCACACTAGTCCACTGGTACATTGATACAGACACAGACAGAGACTGACACAACCACAGGCAATACCGATGACATGGGCACAGCGTGTGACTATGCCAATGTGTGACAGTAACATGAAAAAAGATTATGATGGTGTGGAAATTTTGAGATTAAATGTTTACTTAACTAGTGAGGGAACAAGAGAATAGTAACAGCACAGAAAAAGTGCCAAAATTCACCTTGTATGTACACCAGCATGCAAAATCCACACCCCAGTCATGAAGAAACAACTCAACATTACCAACTGCATGAGCCAGATCGAATCCAACGTAGCAGCCCTAGAAGAGGTACAGTTAACACTTTGATATAGTTATTGCAATAATAACTGTAACAGCAGCACGAAAAGATAGCTTGTGTAAAAAAAATAGCTATTGATTGTTCATAGCTCTTCGCTATAATCGAAACATGAATGATATCCTTTAAAAAGGAAAAATGTACTACTTTAAAATGAGAAAAAGCCAATGTATTCTGTTGAAATAGCAATATTCCATTACTTCATATTTTCAAATCTGCACAGGGGCATAAATAAATAAATATCTAAATAAACAAATAGCGAGATAAATAAATCAGTCCAAAACAAACCGAACAAATTTAGGAAGGGTGAAAGGAGTGAAACAAGGAAGGAAAGGAGGAAGGGAGGAAGCAAGGAACGAAGGAACGAAGGAAGGAAGTGCAACTGTGTATAATCTTACCATAGAGCAAAACAATCACCTTTTTATGGCCGGCTTCTGTAATGGTTTTCATATCAAAGAATTGTCCGGTGTAGTATTGAATACCTAAAGCACGATATAAATGTTCGGAAAATCATTTTCAATCATTTTCTTGAGCCAATAGTCAACACCAATGGTAAGCTCCAACGTAAGCATTTAGACCACGTATAGTACTGCTCCAGTCTACCATTGTACTAACAAAGCAGCCAAACCTAACACCTAGAATGGTAAGCTGCAACGTAAGCTGTTAGACCACGTATAGTACTG